>OX352772.1:159850297-159852797 GCA_947095535.1 Poecilobothrus nobilitatus | reverse complement strand
TGATAATGATAATGATAATGATAATGATAATGATAATGATAATGATTATGATAATGATAATGATAATGATAATGATAATGATAATGATAATGATAATGATGATAATGATAATGATAATGATAATGATAATGATAATGATTAATGATAATGATAATGATAATGATAATGATAATGATTAATGATAATGATAATGATAATGATAATGATAATGATAATGATAATGATAATGATAATGATAATGATAATGATAATGATAATGATAATGATAATGATAATGATATGATAATGATAATGATAATGATAATGATAATGATAATGATAATGATAATGATAATGATAATGATAATGATAATGATAATGATAATGATATGATAATGATAATGATAATGATTATGATAATGATAATGATAATGATAATGATAATGATAATGATAATGATAATGATAATGATAATGATATGATAATGATAATGATAATGATAATGATAATGATAATGATAATGATAATGATAATGATAATGATAATGATAATGATAATGTTAATGATAATGATAATGATAATGATAATGATAATGATAATGATAATGATAATGATAATGATAATGATAATGATAATGATAATGATAATGATAATGATAATGATAATGATAATGATAATGATAATGATAATGATAATGATAATGATAATGATAATGATAATGATAATGATAATGATAATGATAATGATAATGATAATGATAATGATAATGATAATGATAATGATAATGATAATGATAATGATAATGATAATGATAATGATAATGATAATGATAATGATAATGATAATGATAATGATAATGATAATGATAATGATAATGATAATGATAATGATAATGATAATGATAATGATAATGATAATGATAATGATAATGATAATGATAATGATAATGATAATGATAATGATAATGATAATGATAATGATAATGATAATGATAATGATAATGATAATGATAATGATAATGATAATGATAATGATAATGATAATGATAATGATAATGATAATGATAATGATAATGATAATGATAATGATAATGATAATGATAATGATAATGATAATGATAATGATAATGATAATGATAATGATAATGATAATGATAATGATAATGATAATGATAATGATAATGATAATGATAATGATAATGATAATGATAATGATAATGATAATGATAATGATAATGATAATGATAATGATAATGATAATGATAATGATAATGATAATGATAATGATAATGATAATGATAATGATAATGATAATGATAATGATAATGATAATGATAATGATAATGATAATGATAATGATAATGATAATGATAATGATAATGATAATGATAATGATAATGATAATGATAATGATAATGATAATGATAATGATAATGATAATGATAATGATAATGATAATGATAATGATAATGATAATGATAATGATAATGATAATGATAATGATAATGATAATGATAATGATAATGATAATGATAATGATAATGATAATGATAATGATAATGATAATGATAATGATAATGATAATGATAATGATAATGATAATGATAATGATAATGATAATGATAATGATAATGATAATGATAATGATAATGATAATGATAATGATAATGATAATGATAATGATAATGATAATGATAATGATAATGATAATGATAATGATAATGATAATGATAATGATAATGATAATGATAATGATAATGATAATGATAATGATAATGATAATGATAATGATAATGATAATGATAATGATAATGATAATGATAATGATAATGATAATGATAATGATAATGATAATGATAATGATAATGATAATGATAATGATAATGATAATGATAATGATAATGATAATGATAATGATAATGATAATGATAATGATAATGATAATGATAATGATAATGATAATGATAATGATAATGATAATGATAATGATAATGATAATGATAATGATAATGATAATGATAATGATAATGATAATGATAATGATAATGATAATGATAATGATAATGATAATGATAATGATAATGATAATGATAATGATAATGATAATGATAATGATAATGATAATGATAATGATAATGATAATGATAATGATAATGATAATGATAATGATAATGATAATGATAATGATAATGATAATGATAATGATAATGATAATGATAATGATAATGATAATGATAATGATAATGATAATGATAATGATAATGATAATGATAATGATAATGATAATGATAATGATAATGATAATGATAATGATAATGATAATGATAATGATAATGATAATGATAATGATAATGATAATGATAATGATAATGATAATGATAATGATAATGATAATGATAATGATAATGATAATGATAATGATAATGATAATGATAATGATAATGATAATGATAATGATAATGATAATGATAATGATAATGATAATGATAATGATAATGATAATGATAATGATAATGATAATG
>OX352772.1:159582797-159845297 GCA_947095535.1 Poecilobothrus nobilitatus | reverse complement strand
AATAGTGCATTTATATCAGACTTAGAATCAATTTTTAATAAATATAAAAATATTGTTATGGTGGGCGATACTAATATTGATTTATTATCTGATAGAGAGCTTTTCACATCTTATAAAACAATGCTGCAATATAACGCCATTGATATAAATAATGGGTTAACTAAAAAATATCCTACTAGAGTTACAGAAAACACTTTTACAATTATTGATCATATACTATCGGTTTTAAAAAATTAAAACTATGATTTTAAAATTACTACTCAAGATGTAGTTAATTTGGACCATAAAGCTATCATAATCAGGATAAATAAAATTATAAAAAAACGTGAACCTATTTTCAACAAGGAAATATGTGTTACAAACATCCAAAAATTTAAGTTCAAGTTAATAATCTACTTATAACAAATAGTTGTGATAGTGTGGATGATCGTATTAAAATATTATAATTAGCTAAAGAGAACTCTACTGTAAAAAAGGTAATAAGAATTAAAAAAGATAATCAGTGGATGACTAAAGAAATATTATACTTAATTGAAAAAAGAAATAAATTATTTCAAAAGCTAAAGAAGAATCCAAATTGTCTGGAAATTCAAGCTAAATTTAAAGAATTGAAAAACATTGTTACAAGGGAAATAAAACGAGAAAAACAAAATTACTTTAATTATAAAATTCACTTAGCTGGGTCTGACCATAGAAAAATCTGGCAGGTGCTCAACAGTTGTATTATGAAAAAGTCGTCTGATAGTAGTAAAGTTATCAATGAAATAAAAAATAATGGAATTAAAATATATGATAACTTTAGTATTGCTAATGTATTTAACACGTATTTCAGTCAAATTGGTAATAGATTAGCAGATGATATTGCTGATGCAACGGTCTATTTTCTAAATCCAACAAACGAAGTATGTAATACTATTAAGCTGCTAAAAATAATTCACCAGGAGCTGATAATATAACGGCATCAAATCTAAAACATGTAACAACAAACTTGCGTATCTGATTAATAGATGTCTCTCAACTGGTGATCCTGAAAAGTGAAGTATGATAATACCAATACATAAGTCGGACTTAACTTCCGAAATATCGAATTACAGACCTATTGCTGTTACAAGTTGCTTGTATATAAATTTTATTCAGAAAGTGGTTGGTTTTGATGCCAATCAATTTGGGTTTCAAAAAGATATTGGAACTGATTCTGCAGTTATAGTTTCAATCAACTCTATAATAAATAAGTTAGATGAAGAAAAACATGTATGCTCAGTGTTCGTCGATCTAAAAAAGGCCTTCGATACAGTGAACCATAATATTCTACTAAAAAGACTGCATAAAATTGGGATACGGGAAACCGCTCTTGATCTTCTCAGATCTTATCTAAAAGATAGGATCATAACTACAAAAATTAATGGTGTATTAAGTAACCAGTGTAACATAAATATTGGGGTTCCACAAGGATCAGTTTTAGGACCTACTTTATACCTACTTTATATACATAACATTCAATGTGCTAATTTACAAACTGATTACCAAATTTTTGCAGATGACGAGTTACTTATTTATAATGCTAAAACTAGTGAAGAATTAGAAAAAACAATAAATGAGGACTCTCGCAAATATATTAATTAAAAAAGGTAACAAATTAAGTATAAATGCTGACAAAACTAAAGTTATGATATATAAAATAAAGAATAAGGCAGATATAAATCCAAAAATAATCATAAACAATGTTGTAATCGAAAGAGTTACTACATATAAGTATCTTGGTGTAACAATTGATGAGGAGCTGAGGTGGGAAAATCACATAAACAGAATTGTATCAAAAATAGTGCCTTTGTTAGGGGCTATCAAAGGAAGTGAAATAAAACTAAAAAGGCAAGCAGCTGATAATGTATATCATGCTCATATAATTTCACACATTAGTATAACATATGCAACTGGTCTAGTTGCTCTACATGGATGAAAGAAAAAGTTAGTACCCTAATAAATAAAGCTATAAAAAGTTTATACAAATTTAGCTGGTTGACACCAACAGTCAATATTTATAAACGTACGGGTTATTTGATGCTTCCAGAAATTATTATTTTAGAAAAATCTAAATTAATTTTTAAACTAGAAAAAGGAATTTACAGAAAAAATATTCAACATACAAAAAGAAATAGTGTACATAGCTATAACACAACAAGCTTGAACTATTTAAATCATGTCAGATCCAGAACGAAGTTATCGCACAGTAGCTGCCTATCTTCAGCTATAAGAATCTATAATAAGCTACCACAAGATCTAAAGCAGAGCTCAAACATCAAATTATTTGCTAACTAATTTATCTACTAAAGAGTAAATCTCTACCATTCATATATAATAACTAATATTGTAATTTTATACAGATATTAATATTTATGTATTATGTATATGTATTATGCATATATACATACATGTAACAACATGTTGTTTTATACCAAATCATCTTAATTTGTTTATAGCACAATTAAAAAAAAAAAAATTCTCTTGTCAATTCGTTAATATAAATAACATAGTACTATAAGAAAATTGTAATAGTATATATAAGCTAAAAAAGTATATATTATTTTATATTAAAAAAAAAAGCAAGTAAGTTTGAAGTTTTATTAAAAATAAAATTTAAGGACTGGCGAAATATTTTCTAGTATGGTTTGAACTTCACATATTTTAATTAATACATAAATAAACCTCTTATTGAACGGCTATTTTCGAATACTTCTATTTTCAGCAATCAGATTTCCTTTTTTTTTTTTTAATGCATTTCTCTGCCACTTAAATGTGGACAGGAAATTACACAGCCTTTCCTGTTCAGACGTGGCTGTAAATGTCGTAAGGGGAAATAACTCTTACGACGTGTGTGGGATTCGAACCCAAACTCCCAAGGTGTTTACAGCGTATTTTATACACTCTTACCCACTAGGCCACCGAGGCCCCTCAGATTTCTAATTTTTAACAAATTTTTGAGAAAAAAAAAAATTTGATTTGAATGAAACAAGTGCAATATTATTGAATAGGTGATGCATAAATAATATACATGCATATGTATCATAAATCATAATATTAATTTTGATGCAAACTTCAATAAATAATTTTGTGAATTGCATGAAAATTATTTTGTACATTTATTATAAATTTTAAAAATCTACCCTTAAATTTTATTCTTAACGAGGAAGAATACAGTTGACTTTGTCAACTCTTAGATACCCGTACGAACCGTTAGTATGTTCACAGCCTGTCACTCTGCTCACAATATTATTTTTTTAATATTTTAGTATTTTAAAATAATTTGGGTGAATTTTATAATTTCTAGAACTATGGGTTGCACATATATTCAAACTATATCTTTATACATTCTTCAAAAGCAGATTCTAACCTTTCACATAACGATTATCAATCCAAAACTTTTTCAAATATTCTATAGTACCATTTAATACTAAGCGGTAAATGTATATTAAATTTACTTAGTACAAAATAGTAAATATAATTTTAAATATTATATCATAATATATTTAAATATTCCATTGACAGAATAATTTCTTATAAGTACAATAAAATACATATATGTATGTAAATACGGCGCTATATAATATACATCTATACTCTTATCATTCATTCACTAGTGACATATACGATATGTAAATAAACATGATATTATATAAGTATGTATATATATTAATATCATATAAATAAAAATTCTTCAAGCAACCGTTATGTTGTTTATTTATTTACATTTTTATGTACTACGCATTATATCCTCAACAATTTCAAATTATCGAGTAAAACAAATGCAAAAAATTTGTTGAAGAAATTTGTTAGAAAATTTGAAAAAATCAAGTAACACTTTCGTCAATTATAAAGTAACCCTACATTATTAAAAAAAGTTATTAACAGAAATAAGAATATAATGTTGAAGCTTTAATTTTTATGTATTACTTTAAAAAAAATTTAACAGGTGTTCAAGTTACAGGTGTTTAAAAATAGGTCAGTTTTTGACCCCTTACAGCTCCTAAACGGGGAGTGATACAAAAAAAATTTTTGAAATGACTCATACTTATTTTCAAAGATCTAACTTCTGTCAAAATTTCAAGTTTTCAACTTAAACCGTTTAGAAGATAGAAGGGTTGAACGATTTTGCAAAATTTGAGTTTCGCATAACGGTAAATTAAGACACCGTATGCCACAAATATATATTTATTGTATATATAGTTTTAAAGCTAATAAAAGTAGTAATCGTTTGGCGTTTTCAAAATGAAGATATACCTTATACAACTTGTGCTATAACAATTTAAATATAGAGCTTTTTTGAACATTTGGGGAGCTGTAGCTCCGTAACGGGTGGGGCTACAAAAAAAAGTTATAAAAAATAAAATTAATATTTTTGTGAGATCTATCAGTAGTTAAAATTTCATAGATCTATTAAAAAAAAAATGTGGGGATCTAAAAGTTAGGTGTTCGAGAGCTACCCTAAGGCTTGGTCCAAACTCAACCAAAAAAAATAGAGAACCTACAAATTACTCCCAGAATATTTTGTGTAAATTTCAAGATTCTAGCTTTCTTAGTTTTTGAGTTAGCGTGCTGACGGACGGACGGACGGACGGACATGGCTCAAAAGTCTTAGAATTTTTTTCTGATCCGATCCATACCTTTGAAGGTATATCTAGCTCGCTTATTTCGAGGTGTTACAAACGGAGGAGTAATTTTATTATACCCGATCCTATCGTACGGGTATAAAAAAATTTCAAAAATACATACATACTGTAGTAAGTTTTTGAAAATATGAATGTACCCACCGCTTTTATTCATGTAAATTTAAATTAAAGAAATGTCAAAATATAAAAATATGAATGTACCCACAACATTTATTCATAAATATATGTAAAAGTGATTATTATTCAGTCGCTTGCCGAACTAAAAGGATGTCTTAATAAAAAGTTATAAAAAGGAAAATTTAAATAAGATTCCTAAAATACATATGTTAATGTACTTGTTTTTTACTGGTTTACAATTCAATCCAATTTTCAAAATAAAAATACAAATCATACATACTTCAATGGAAGCGACGAATTTTTATTAGAATAATTACAAATAGGTACTCATTCCAATAATAGCAAATTTTTATATACAATGCACACATTTTTTAATTTTTATTTTTACGAAATGTACTTTCATACACAATTTGTTTGTAACTCAAAAAACCTCATACAATTTTCAATGTAGATACATCATATACCTAATACATACTTACATAATTTATTCACATTCATTCTTTACACAAAACAGAAAAAACCAAGAAATAAAAAAATAAAACAAAACATAAGTAAATAGATACCTAACACTACATAGCTCTATAAATACATATATCATTCATATTCAAACTATGTATAAATGTATGTGCATACTATATAGTAATAGCATATATTGTATAAAAAAGAAACATAAACAAAAATACGTAGCTCTGGATACTTAACATTACATAGCTCTATAAATATAATATTGTAAATATATTATTCATATATTTGAACAAAAAAAAATTTTTTAATTAATTAATTTTAAGTAATTTTATTTAAAATTTGTTTATTATATTATTGTTAATTTATTTATTTTAATGTCAAAATCAGAAAGAATTAACAAATTGATATATACTTAGCAAAAAAAAAAAATCTAAAATTACTTTTTTGTTTGTATATAGATACATAGGTAATATATTTTATTAACTCCCTAAAACAATAATATAAAGTATATAAGTAGGTAATGGGGCACCTTGGCGTGGGAATTTTATGCGAAAAAGAGATAGCAATATCAATGTCAATGAACTTACGACAAAGGTGTTTGAACTCTTAAGGAATGTTGTTGGCGCGTGTGCATAGGAATGTTATTAAGCTTTATGGTCACGACAAAGGTGTTTGAACTTTTAAGGAATGTTGTTGGCGCGTGTGCATATAGAAAAGTTGTTTATTGTGAATAATTGCATAATATTTTGAAATGTTTTTTTTTTTTTTGCATTATGTTAGTTTGAAAGCTTTTTTAACACAAAAATACAGTTGTTATTTATGAGATAAATAAAATGCAGTTATTGACCTTGATATTGTTTCTTAGTTTAAAGTAATTTAAAGTAAAGGTTGTATTGTATGTATAAAATCGTAAAAAAAAAAGAAAAAAAGTTGTATTAGAAAGATAAAAAAAGTTGCTTTATAAGTACAACGAAAATTTAAGAACAGGTGTAGAAAAATGAGGTGTAGTTTTTAGTTTTTTTTTTTTTAATTATTAATTTAATTTAAAGTGAAAAAAAAAAGAAAAGAAAAAAGTTTCATTTATTGATTTATAATTACTTGTTATTGTAGAACGAAAATTTAAGATCAAGTATAGAAAAATTAGGTGCAGTTTTTAGTTTTTTTTTTTTTTTGCATTATTAAAATGCTAGTTTGAAAGCTTTTTTAACACCAAAATACAGTAGTTATTTATAAGATACTGTATATTGACCTTGATATTGTATCTTAGTTTTATGTATTATGCAAATTTGAGATATGTTATTGAAAACTATAAATGTGCAAAAAAATTTAATAATTAATTATAAAAATAAAAAAGCAAAATAGTTTCATATAATATCGTTTTTATTTACCCAAGAATTGTGATCTTTATCAAAACCTAACCATTTAACAAAAATTAGATTTCCTTTCCTTTTCAATATTTTTTCAACAAGAAAAATGTCAGGATTTTTGACTCGAGTAAGTTCAGTCTCTTAAGAAGAACCTGAAATCAGTGTTTTTGTATAATCAAGTAAGTTGTAAGTAATTGCGTCTGTGCGTTTTACTTCTTTAATTGTAAATATTTCTGTTGACCAGTTTGGTTGATAACCTTTTGCAAAATTTCTTTTGTATTTACTTATGCGTACATAATCTTCAACTTTGTATTTTGCTTTCTGATAAAATTTCGGTTGCATGTTCTTCAAAATATATTTCTCGTTTGCTTTTGTAACACTTTTTTAGGTTGAAGTTTAATTGTATGATGATATGTTGGGTTGTATTTCTCAATAAGTGAGGGCAAAATAGATATCCACTTATAATTAACCTGAAAACTAAACTGCTTCCACATTGAATTTTTTAAAGTACGGTTAAAACGTTCTACTATGGATGCTTTCATTTCAGAATATGTATGATAATGATTAATTTTTTTTATTTCCATAAGTTTTCTAAATTCTTTGTTAAAAAACTCTTTACCTTGATCAGATTGAATATTTTTGGGAGTGTTCCAGCACGTTTGAAAATGTTTTGCATGCCAAGTAAAACGTTATTAGCATTTTTAGTTTTAATTGGCTCAGCATAAGCATATTTTGAAAAGATATCTATTACAGTTAATAAATATTCATTTCCTTTGTTTCATTTAGACCAAATAGACCAAATTTGCATATGGAATCATTTCTACTAAATCGATTTGCCATGTATCGTTTAAACCTTTTTGAATAAATTTTCTTCGACGAAAGTTTGTCTCTGGTCTATGTATTTCCGTCTGGCTGGTCTATGTATTTCCGATACTATTTGTGGCCTTGACATTATGCCTGTACCATTTAATCAGATTTTCCAATTCTATTTTATAATTTTTTATAGAGCAAAATTTACATGTAACCGGTCCAGATGACAAGTTGTCGTAAGCCCAGGAACAAAGAGCAAAATGAGTTCCGTATATTGAAGTAAATTTTACTGTTGCTGAAAATTCTTTAATGTATTTATACATGTGAAAAATACGTTTCTTATGCTCATTTAATAAGACAGAGGAATATGATTTTAAAAACTCTTCCACTTCTTTCACCTCCATCTTTTAAAATGAGAATAAGTTATACACGTTTATGCTTTTATAAATATAAAGAACAAATCTAATTACCTTTCAATGACTTCTAAAACACGAGTCGATAATGATATATTTTAATTATCCATTTACAATGATGGTTGCGGGACCATCTGGATGTGGAAGAACAACATTTGTATGTAACTTAATTAAAAATATTAACAGACTGATACATCCAGAAATTGAAAAAATAAAATAGTGTAACCCAGAAATGTCTGCTATTCCAACAAGTATAAATTTCCCTGATATAAATTTTTATAACAGAATTACCGAAGAGCTTGGGGAAAATAAACCTACTTTAATTGTTTTAAATGATTTAATGTTAGATTCTGCAAATAAACAGGTATGCGAACTTTTTACTAAAGGTTCGCACCATCGCAATTTATCTATTATAATATTATTAACGCAAAACGTTTTTCATCAGGGGAAATTCTCTCGAGATATTTCATTAAATTGTAAATATTTGGTGCTTTTTAAGAACCCTCGAGGCAAATCCCAAATTTTTACTTTAGCTGGACAACTATATCCGAAAAATATAAAAGGTTTCCTAGGGGTATATAATGAATCAACCTCAAGTCCACATGGTTATATTGTGTTAGATTTAACATAAGACGTTAACGATTTGTTTCGTATTAGAACTAATATTTTTTCAAAAGAACATTGTATATGCTACTGTGATACGGGTGATTTGAATAACAGCTGTCAAAAATATGAAACGATTGAAGAAAAACCAACATATGTTAGATGTACTAGGAAATTGCAACAAGAAGAAATTTCGTGAAAATATTCTTAAATATTGTGATGATGATATTATAAAAACTATTGCTGAAATTGCAATCAATATATTAAATGGAAATAGTAAAATATCACTAGCACAAAAAGTAAAATTAAAAAAACATAAAAAACAATTCAGATTTCTAGCCTGATTTCAAATTATCATTACTAAACAATGTTACATAGAAGTCATCTTGACTATCCATCTTTGTTAACTTCTGCTAAAACATAAAATGTGGAACTATTTATATGTTATCCATTCAGGGGTTGATAAAGTTCTTAGTTTTGGAGTTCTTAGTAAAGGTTTTAGTTTTTTTGTTTCGGGAAACTGTGAAAATATAGTTGAGGAAATTGAACTACCGGCCGATCTTAGTGTTTTCTTTTTTTCAGGAGAAGGTACAGCAACGGTAATTACATCACCAGAATCCAGACAACACTTTAGCTTCATTCGAAAATAAATTACCTATTCACTTTGATTTAAGAAATGGAAATTGGAAAGTTGGTCTTTCAGAATTATATCTGAACGATTTCCTACAAACAGAAGAATTTAACAAAGAGAAATGTGCATTTATCAATATAGGGCACTGTAATGTTTTTGTAAGAAACATTAAAAAACCTCTCGAAAAAATTAAAGTAACCAAATCTATAGGCTACACATATTATTCATATGACGATTCGGAATTACATTTGGATGATTGGAAGTTTAATTTGCCCACTCTTATTAAAAATATAACTTCTAATCCCGGGTTTACTCGAAATCAAGTTTTCAAAGAATTTTTTAATGACGTTTTATTTTTCTCTACTTCTAAAAATTATGATGATGTAATATTTAAAAAAGTTTCTAAAAGAATCTAATCGAGTGGATTTAATTCGAATATCGCAGACTTTTGATGAAGATAGTTTCTATATAAAAGTTAATTAAAGTTATAATGTAAAAACATTACTAACTGAATTATTTCAACAGAAAAAAAATATAAAAAACTTCAAAACAAAATTACCTGAACTATTCAAATTAGCAGTTGCTAATAATAAAGACGAATTGAATGGAATGGTGATGATTTATTCAGATATCATTCAATCATCTGTTTTTGGAAGTAGCAAAGTGCGGGCGTTGAGAGCTATCAACATAGAAAATTGTAGAATACCTACAAATATTGAATTTGAAAATGTTCATTACATACCTATAGAAAAAAATTGTTTTGAAACGATAGCGATTAAAATTTGTAACCAATACGGTGATGGAATAAATTTTGTTTCCAGTTACTATCCAACAAAAATTGTATTACACTTTAAAAAGCATTGATTGCCCAAAAACAATATAAATACTACTACTGAAACATGGTATCCTCCATGGTATCTCCATGTTTGATGGAGAGAGCTAACGTGAGATATTATTCCTCTCAAGTAGGAGGAGGAATCAACGATATTTAACCTTTATTACAGTTTTATCCAGCTATACAAAGAGGTCGTGGTTTTGGAAATATATTCGGAATTTTAATTCGTTACTTAAAGCCAGTTTTTACATCAGGTTGAGACTTAATTAAAAAAGAGACTGTAAACACAAGTAAAAATATTTTTAATGATATAGCATCTGGTGCAAACATAAAAGAAGCCGTAATTGATCAAAGCAAAGGTGACATAAAAAATTTACGCAAATCAGTAGTTAACCAGCTGTATTCGATGTATCGTGGAAGACGAAGAGCTGTAAAAAGACAAAGAACTATAAAAAGACGAGTAGTTTTTAAAAAGACACATTTGAAGTTCAATTTTTTAGTTGACGGGTCCTGCAGCTTTGCCAAAATAACTCTTTGGCGCCTTTTGGTTTTTAAAAACCACATCATAATGGACTCCCACAGTAAGTGTGTCGATTGCCTGGTACACCTTTTGTGCACCTGGTACACCTGCGGCAATTAAATTGTTTAAAAAAGACTAAAAAAAAAAAAGAAATCATATAAAATTTATATTTTTATTAAAAATAATTTATATATTAAATTTTAATTAATAAGTTTTAGTTACCATAGTTAATATATTACCAATTATTGAAAGAAGTATGAAGAAATTATAAATTTAATAATAATAACCCTTATATATGATTTAAGCAATGATATTAATTTTCCCCATCGGAATTTAAAGATAAAATTACAATACAATATACGTATGGATATTCAAAATATTAAATTTTATTGCCCCTGGTTAAAAAAGGATATCACTATTCACGAATTAAGGAAAAATTGTAGATGGCTAGGAAAAAAGAAAGGTCCAGATGGAAAAAATCAATTTACTGTAACCTGTATGAAAAAATAATTGCAAAATGAAAAACAATACAAGTTTTGCTTCGATTTCTGTAAATACTAATTAAAGGATGCTAAATAAAAAATAAATAAACAAAAAAAAATTGGTTTTTCTTTTTATATAAAATATTTAATTACAGCTCTTTAACATATTTTACATTATTTAATAGCTTCTTACTCTTTTATATCCAAAAGGTTGAGAAGAAAAATCATCAAAGAATTTACGTTTTTCTGATTTCGTCTGATATTTTTTAATTTTGGGGACCGTAACCTCAGTAACCTCATGTTTTTGAGTGCGTCGGATATTGTAAGAAAGTATATTTATATTGGTGTCATTTCAGATGAGTACAGCATCTTTAATTGAATTGAAATTAACCTTTTGAGAAGCTGAGTAGTTAAGATTAATTCCTTTGCAGGTTATCTTTTCTTTTCCATCTTTAGTACTATATAGCCAGCCAGCCAGAAGCTTCTTGTTCATTTTTAAAAACTTATCCATCATGTTAGCGAATAATCCATCAATATTTGTTAATTCATCATATTGCACGACATTGTATTTCCATATTTCATAAATATTTAAAATTTTATAACCCAATTTAACTGCTGTATTAACTTCATCAACAACCCATGTACTTAATAATCTTTCTTCATCTGAATGTGAGCAAAATTCATTTTGATTTTTCTGAAAGCTGCAGCTTTTGCATAAGATAACCATAAGTTTACCATTTTGTTTAAGCTTATATTTTATATAAGTTTACCATTTAGTTTAAGGTAATATTTTACATTTAATAAGCCCACCAGTATCTTCCAAATTTAACTTGGAACACACTGAATTTCCTATATAAATTGTAGGGTGTTCAACTGGAAATTTTTCATATTTACAAACTCACGGATACAATGAACACACATCTATATATTTAATTTTTTCACCATCTTTGCATTTATAATAACTGCACATGTTATCTGTACGACCTCCGTAAAATGCATCCCCGACCTCTCGTTTAATGGTGTACAATTTACTAAAGGATGATTGTTTAAGCATTCTATTTCTGATTTGCTTAACTTTCTATGAAATTCACAATTCCACATTTCAATTACTTCATACCTTTCCCTTAGTCTTTCTGATTTAGCAACAGTTTTTTCATATCTACTATTTAATGTGTCATTGGGATCATTTAGTAGCGAAATGTCCCTATTATGCTGCAGATAAATTGGATGACCATAAAAGTAGCACCTATGAAACTCAAAAACTTGTCTAGTCTTCTCGCAATATTCATCTACTTTAACACTGCTTACAACAGCTTCTCGTCCTTTAGCTGCATGACGTATATTGATTCCTCTTTTTTCCTCTTCGTATATCAACCAGCGTAAAGCTTCCCTTGAATGGTTGTTAGCATATCTGTAACCATTCTTGGGGATTATTCCAATTGTATTGGATTTTAAAAAAATTCGCCAATACACAAGATTACAGGCTGATGCAATTGTTGTTGCTTCAAGGAAAGGCTCAACATTGCATTCATCCAAAAATAATGCCAGAATGTTTGCATCGCTAGTGCAGTATTCAACTATATCGAGTTGCATATCAAACTGCTCATTTTTGTGTTCTTCATACCATTTAAGAAAAGTGGAACGTTCTTCTAGCTTCATTGTATTTGGTTTGTAATATTCAACAGGCGTGAGCGGTCCAATATAATTTTCATTTTCAGTTGTATTAAAATAATGCGGAAAATATCCCTTTTTTAATACTGGTGGTAAATCAAAGCTTTTTGGCAATTTTGATAACGCCATTGGAAAATAATTTAATGAATCTAAAAACTTAATATTTTCTAATATCATCAAAATTATTTTTGTACCCCGCATTATAAGTTCTGGCTTCAACGACGTATTTTCCAAAATATGGTTCAATATGAATTGGTGATCGTACCCTTGACCGTTATGTGCTACTACGATTATATTTTTAAATATTTTTCTTCGTGTTAAAATATAAGCTAAGAAATCGCTTATTACATTTTTGTTTTTAATCGTAGTGCGAAATTTACATTTTTGACAAAAGAAAAGATTTTCCTCATATAAACATAAATCGCATCGTTGTTGAAATATACATAGGTTAGCTTCATGTTGTTTAACTTCTCCTATAGATTCTTCATTTAACTTTTTTTCCTGTACAATTTGTTCTTGTCGACTTTCCAAATCGTAAAATATATATAATATATCTCCTGTTTTTGCTTGCCGTACATCTGGCTGTATACAACATAGATGCTCTTGGTCCACGTGTGTTTTACAAATTTTACAAAAATATTCTCCACAAAAATGTCTTCTATTTCGTCAATGTGTTTTCAAACACTGGGTACATCTTATCACCGTATCGCAAACACGTTTTCTTGAAGATCCCGAAGCTTTGTGATCTAAAATATCGATTACAACCCTCACATAAGATATTTTTTTGATCTTTTGGACATGCCGGAGATTGTTGACACAGTGGGCATGTACCAAATGCATGATGAAAGCATCTGTGATTGTTTTTGCTGTTGTACGGTATGTGACATATTTCACAATAATATGAACAACAGAATGCAGCTATTAATGATGTCACAACGTTGTAATGTCCTTCATGATATAGGAGGTTCAATCTTTTTCCATCATCACTTCCTTCAAATAAAACATCTCTACCTTTAGTTCCATATTGGTAAACGACAATTTTATAATATTTTAAATATCGCTGAAACTGTTGAAGCTCTGGTATCCCACACCCGTTTTCTGGTATATCTACTCCAGCGTTGTTGATGAGATCTGTGGTCATTTTTGATTGTGATTTGCCGGTGTTTTTCTTGATCTTAGTATATTCTGAATCTTTTTCTATGTGGGCTTTAGCCACTATAAGTGCCCGTGGAAGGCACAGGTTATCCTTGTTTCTAATTGTGATGATGCTTTTACGTTTTGTGCATTCTTCCGTAAAGGGATTATAATTCCTACCACGTTTCCGACGACCTTGAGGTATTCGCACAGTAGTTATCCCCAGGCAAAAAATATCAGTACTCAATCCTGTAAATTATAATATACCTAAAAATAGTTACTAAAAATATATATTTATGTTTAATACACTTACCTTCGGAATTACTTTGGAAAATTTTACTTATCATTTCCCAAATATCCTCAAATTTAACTTCAGCAGCGTCTCTGAAATTTATCCAACCAGGACCCGCTCTTCAAAACGTTTTCCGCAAAAGGTTATAGCCACTTTATCTGTGGGTAAAATGTGTTTGGTGCCATATGTTATTACTTCATTTATAGAATCCTTTATCCAGGCTATTGGCTCTGCATTCTCTGGCACCTGTTTTAGGTGAAATTCCATTTTCCTTCCTCTTACATTAAATCTTTTAATGTTAGTCATTTGATCCTTAAAAATATTGAGTGGTTGTTCAATTCGCTCGAGGAAGTCGCCGGCCGGCTATACTTTTATATTTTTAAAGTAATATTTTCTTAGACATTCTTTACTTCTTTTTAGTTTGATAGTTAGTCAACAAATTGTTATTGGAAATAAGTTTATTCTGAATATATATTCACAGGTAAAGCACAAAATTTTGAGTTGGAATACCAAAGTATACTTTGCAACAATGTAATTTAAAAAATAAATAATGAATTTTAAATGTTTAATTAATTTATAATTAATTTCAAATAAAAACATTCCATTTTATTTTTAAAAGTCACGATTACTATTAATTAATTTTAATTGTATGCACATTCCACTTTTTAAAAATCGCGATTTAATTTCAAGATTAATTTCAATACAAAGTAGCTAATTGACAATAGAATGTAGGTTGTGGCGAAGGATTTATTAATTTTAAATGTCAACACATTCCATTTTATTTTTAAAATCACGATTTCAATACAAAGTAGTTAACATAATATATTCAATACTTTCATTTTATAATGTTCTAACTTGTATGTACAATAACTAAAAATTTAGTTCACATTATACAAAGTAACTAGTAGAAAATTTACCAATAGCTGAATTTTTTTTCCGATTACAAAATTAAAATAATATAAAATTAGGTAATATAATAAATCATTACATATCAAACACCTGTAATTTTTGCTTTAAAAAATTAATCACTATTTTTTTTTCTCATGATTTTATACATATATATAAGGTCCAAAACCTGCATTTTATTTATCTCATAAACAATATCAAGGTCAATAACTGCATTTTATTTATCTCATAAATAACAACTGCATTTTTGTGTTAAAAAAGCTTTCAACTAACATAATGCAAAAAAAACAAGATTTCAATCTATTATGCAATTATTCACAATAAACAACTTTTCTATATGCACACGCGCCACCAACATTCCTTAAAAGTTCAAACACCTTTGTCGTTACCACAAAGCTTAATAATATTCCTATGCGCTTACGCCAATAACATTCCTTAAAAGTTCAAAAACTTTTGTCGTGAGTTCATTGACATTGATATTGCTATCTCTTTCTCGTACAAAATTCCCAAGCCAAGGTGCCCCATTACCTACTTATATATGCAATATATAATTTATATATATGTAATTACATATTACATATATTAATTGTGTCTATTGTACATATTTATATACAATCATGTTGGTAATATAATATTGTTGACTGTTGTACGAATTCATTTGTAAATAGCGATGTTGCTGGTAAAGTGTTGATAAATATTGTTGACTGTTGTACGGATTTAATTTTAAATAATGATGTCGCTGGTAAATTATTGTTGGTGTTCAACTTATTCCATGTGGTTTGAAAAATAAAAAAAACGAAGAGAATATTTGCTGTTGTTTTTACGGTATCATATTTTTTTTGCGCCAGAGCAAATGAGATTATCTCCAAAATCAACAAAGATAGAACCTTTAAATTTTGTACAATGATGTTCCTACCCGTTCGATTTATGTCTCTGAAATTTAAGAGGATTTGGTCCATGGGTTTGGATTTTAGAAGCTTCCAAACGAGGACCAGAGCAAATGAGATTATCTCCAAAACCAATAAAGATATATCCTTTAAATTTGGCAGAGTGGTGTTCTTTCATGTTTTATTTAAGTCTCAGAAATTTGAGAGGATTTGGTTCATGGGTTCGGATCTTGGAAGCTTCCGAACGAGCCCTAGAGCAAACGAGTATATCTGCACAACCAACAAAGATAGAACCTTTATTTTTAGTACAAGAGTGTGCTGTTATGTTTCCTTTTCTATAAAATTGGAAACTGACATTTGAAAGAATTTGAACCATGGATTCGTATATTGGAAGCTTAAGAACGAGCCCCAGAGCAAACGAGATTATCTCCAAAACCAACAAAGATAGAACCTTTAAATTTTTTACAATGATGTTCCTTCCCGTTTGATTTATGTCTCTGAAATTTAAGTGGATATGGTCCATGGGTTTGGATTTTGGAAGCTTCCGAACGAGCCCCAGAGCAAATGAGATTATATCCAAAAACAACAAAGATATAACCGTTAAATTCGATGTTCATGTTATGTTCTATGTTCGATGTTAAATTCTAAATCAAACATGAAAGAATGGTGTTCTTTCATGTTTGATTTAGGTCTCTGAAATTTGAGAAGATTTGGTCCTTAGGTTCGGATTTTGGAAGCTTCTGAACGAGCCCCAGAGCAAACGAGTATATCTCCACAACCAACAAAGATAGTACTTTTATTTTTAGTACAAAGGTGTTCTGTTATGTTTCCTTTTCTGTAAAATTGGAAACTGACATTTGAAAGAATTTGAACCATGGGTTCGTATTTTGGAAACTTCCGGACGAGCACAAGAGCAACGAGCATATCTCCAAAACCAACAAAAGTAGAACCTTTAAATTTAGTACAATGGTGTTCTGGCATGTTTTCTTTATGTTCCTGAGATGGATTCGATGAATTGGAGTGGCAATTCGGGTACCTGACACACACCTCCCAAGGACTAACAATCTTCGAAATTAATAAAGATAGAAACTTAAAATTTTTTACAAAGGTTTCAAGCATATCCCAAGAAGATGCTTCTTTTACGTTCCTGAAATTCGAGTTGAATAAGACAGAAAAGGGAAGAAGTTCAAGCAGCTGCCAAAAAAACTTATGGATTTTTAATTTAATTCGAATTATTCAGGTGTAGGGTATTAATTAGTCGCTTGCATCGACTTACTGTTACATTTACTTGTTTTTTTTTTTAAACAAAAAAAATGTTTGCCTTTTTACAAAATGTTCTTCTTTTTTTTTTTAAATTTTTCAATGTTTTAATTTTAATTTTAATGTTTTAATCAAACTTTTAGTTCTTTCGTGTAAATGCATTTATGCGCATAAATACACTGTCACTTTTTCATAAATTAATATTTATTAGTTTAATTGGTGGTTTTTGGTGTTTTAGATAAATTGCTAATTTAAACAGTTCACTTATAAAAATATATATAATTATACAAAAAAAAATATTTATTGTGAATTTAATTGTTAAATTAATTAATATTAGAGATACACCATCACCATCACAAACTTTTTTTTTTGAACACTTTACAGGATTTACTTTAATTTAAGATTTCGATTTAAAATTAAATTTTTTATAATTAATTTAATTAATTTGCTATTATTTTTTTTTATTTGAAATTATTTTATTTTGCATAATTATGTCCCTGGTCGGGGTCACCATTATAATATTAAAATATGATTTTATTTAATATTATTTTATTAACAATTAATTCCATTAAATTAATGTTTGTAGTTTTATATGTTAACCTCTTAAGACTGACTTAAGACTAACTATGCTAGGTCTTATATAGGTAGTATAATTTATTGTATAACACTTAATTATAACATTTAGTAAGAGAAATTTGATTAAATATTATAAATATAATTTAAAAAGTACTGTAAAGTACTGAAAAAGTGCTGTAACTGATGCCAGTTTCTATGTAATATTCATATGTTTATCAGTGACGATACATATTATGAATATGAGGTGGCTACACTCTCTTAAAAGCCTTTTTGTTTTTTAACGTGTATGAATGTATGATGATATTAGACCCATATTAGGGTTTTATTTTTAAAAAAATTTTATATGCACATCTAGTTGTATTCATTATCTTTGCTTAATGTGTAAAATTATATATTTCATATATACATTCAGTTTTGTCTATAGCTAATTAAAAGGGAACAACTAAACAAACACATGTCAAGTCAAACTTCATATTTTTATTTTACTCTGTAATAATCCTGTTAAAAAATATGTAATATCTTTGTATAAAATTTTATTTTCTTAATTTAGTTAACTTCTATAATGTTTTTTGGTATTATTATTTTAGAATCATGTGTTATCACCGGTATTAAATCTGTTTCCAAAATTTCAAGTCTCTAGCTCAACGGGGAGTGTGTTTAAAATAGCTCGCAAGATTCCACGATTCCTTTAACCACGAGTAAGTTCAATAAAAGGTGTTAATAATAATAAAAATAATCAATAAGTAGGTACATACATAAGTATGCATTTGTATTTTTATAGAAGTGTGTAAATTCAGTCAACAGAAATGAAGTATGTGCGTGTATATCAAGCCACTTATCATGATTCATAAACATCGCATAATTTTTATATTATTTCAGAGCCAACAATAATGAAAGGCCGTGACATCGAAACCTTTGAGTGTTTTAGTGCAAATTTTGAATGTATTTTGTGAGAAAACTACAAAAAATGGCAGTTCTTAAAATTTTTTGTTTTATTTTTTTTTAGGCAAAATACCAAAATGGGCATGAAAATCATAAAAAGAATTTTTTTTAAATATGCACTGAAATGTTCTAATTTTTTTTATTTCAGATAGCTTATTATTTGCCCAATACTACAGATAGGTTTTTAACTTTGAACTCAAAGTTTTAACCCCTTTTTTAAGCAAATTTGTAACCCTCCACTTTTTTTAAATTTCTTATTGCATCCATCTTACTACTGTCAAAAAAAAAAATGAGTACATTTTTTTTATAAATTCTGTGCACATAACCTCAAAATTTAAAAGCTTTTATATTAAATATGGAAATATATTTAAATATATTTTTTTTGTATGAAATTTTTATATATTAAATTTCATTAAGAAAATATGAAATATATATAAAAATGAAGCTTTGAGTTTCTTTTTTATGCTTGTAAGAAAATTAAATTTCAAATCGCATTTTTCATTATTATTATTATTATTGACCTGAACGGGGTTTGAATCCAAGATCCTTCGATTGAAAGCTTGGCGACTTAACCACTGCGCCATGACACAGTTAAAGTAAGTACCACCTACCTACATGGTGTAATAAATCATTTGCTCTCAAACAAATAATAAATTTTCATACAAAAAAACAAAAGAAAGTAAAGGAGGGTACGTCTGCTCTGCCTCGCATTTTTTGAACTTTTTACATCGCATTTTTTGAAAATCTTCTTTTTTATTTTTTTATAGGTTTTTCCAATATATTTTGTGCTTTTTAAATTAAAAATCGGAAAAATGCTGTATTCATTTATTTGAATATATCAATTACAAATAAATGACATTTGTAAAATTTGTCCGAACGCTTGTTTGTATGGATGCGAGTTCCATTTCTGCCAAGCAATCAGAAGAAATATATTACCAAGCATAGAAACTTAGCCGCATTTATTGAGACTAATAATTTGTCGTCAACTTATCATAAAATGTTAGCTTTGCCATTGTTACCAGCTATCCAAATTACAACGAGTTTTATTTCAGTAAAAAGCAATATAGAGAACTTTGATAAAGATTTTTCATTTTCTCAATTTATGACTTATTTCGAAAGGTAAATAAAACAAATAATAGTCAATTTGGCAACGTTTTATATAATACGTATAAAATATGTTTTTTTCATTTTTACCTCAGCTAATACCTGAAGGCTTCTCTGTATTTAATTTCAAAACATGCACATCAGCAGTAGAAGCCTACAATGGAGTTTTGAGTGAAATGAATATATTATTGAATTGGTCATTATCGACAGGGATTTTTCCAGATGTATGGAAATCCTCCTTTTTTACTCCTATTCATAAAATGGATATTAAAGCATCTGTGGAAAACTATCGTGGTATAGATATTTTATCGACTATACATAAAATGTTCGAAAAAATTCTTGTCGGTAAAATTATGCCAATTATCGATACAAAACTTAATGAACAGCAGCATGGTTTTCGAAAAGGCCGTTCTACTAATACGAACCTTATGATATACACATCTGAAATTTTGAATCAAATGGAAAAAGGGTACCAAGTTGATGAAATTTACACAGATTTCAGCAAAGCTTTTGATCGTATTGATTGTATCATTTTGTTAAAAAAACTTGCCACATTTGGTATATCTGGTTCTTTTCTTTTGTGGCTCCATTCTTATCTTACTGGAAGAACTCAAAATATTAAATTCCAAAGTATACTATCGAAAACTATCGATATCACTTTAGGAATACCGCAAGGTAGTTATTTAGTTCCACTCTTGTTTAATATATTTATTTCTGATTTATCTGACAAATTAGGTGATATTCCGCATATTGCGTTTGCAGATGACTTAAAAGTATATCAAGTCATTAAAAATAGTTCTGATATAACGTTACTGCAGTCAAAACTCAATAATTTACAAGAATGGTGTTCATTGAACAATTTGGAATTAAATATACAGAAATGTAAATCCATAAGTTTCACTCGTAAACGATTTTCTATCCTTAACGACTATACAATTCAAAACCTAACCCTTGAACGGGTATACAGTATTACTGATCTTGGTATTATCCTTGACGATAAACTTAGCTTTAACTTACACTATGACTTCAGGATCTCTAAAGCAAATAAAATGTTGGGATTTATTAAAAGAAGAGCGAAAGAATTTAACAATCTAGCAGTGAAAAAAGCTCTCTACTATTCCCTAATACGATCAATTCTAGAATATGGTAACATTATTTGGGATCCAGTTTTTCAAATAAATTCTGATAGAATTGAATCAGTTTCAATTCTCAGTTCAAGAAAACAATTTCTCTTATTTGCTTTAAGAATTCACTTTAATCCTTTTGACAATACTAATCTTTCGAGTTACAATATAAGCCTTAAATCTTTAAACATGCTAACCTTGTCATTTCGAAGGAAAATTTCTTCATCTTGCTTCACCTACGATGTTCTTTATGACAATATTCACATTGAATATTTGAAAAACAATTTTTCGTAAATGATGGGGTAAGGCAAACAAGATACACGAGATTCTTAGTTGAACAAACTCATAGAACAGAATACGGAAGAAATGAACCAATTAACAGATGTTGCACTACCTTCAATAAGCACAGTCATCTTTTTTCTTCATTAATTTCAAAAAGAACATTTAAATCTAAATTACACCAACATTTTTCCCTTCAATGACCTTACACAACTTTTTTTTTAAGTCATTCTGATTCATAATTATACATTTAAATTTTTAAAGTGTATTTTGTTTAAGTCATCAATTTTTGTATTAAAGTTATAAAGTATTACGAGTATGTCATATTGTAAAAATTAAAGTTTTGTTACGAATTTAAGTACTGTCAATGTTAAAAAAGAAAAAAGTAAAAATAGAAAAGTAATAAATTAATTTTAAAAATTTTTTTAAGTTAAGTTAAGTACCCTGTAATCATATTTCATGTTTTTGTATTCTTTTTTTTTTTGTATTATATCATTGCTAAAAAAAAAGAAACATAAATAAAAAATAATTGTATTCCATATAATATGTATAAAATAAAATAAAATAAATAAAATAATGAATATAATAGAACAAAGTGAATATTTTTTAAATTTATAAAACTCTTGTAAAAAGAAGAAAAGTAGAGATTTTGAATTTTTTATCAATATCGGAGGTTCAACGAGAGTCAAACGAAGCAAAACAAGTATTGATAAATCGGTAAAAATCTAACAAGTCAATAACGAACTTTTAAATGGAAATTTAACAGCAGCAAAGTTTTTAAATATGATGTCTATGAAAAAAGTGAAATTTGCACAGAAATGGAACCCGACGAAGACATTTTTAACGAAATTCAGTATTGTGATGAAGAAGAAGAAAATTACGGTGGAAAATAAATAGCAGAACGTCCTGTAACTCAAACTGAAAGCAGTCATTTGTGTGTCATATGCTTCATTAATAAAACATTTGCGTTATTTCTACCCTGCAGTCACATTAAAATTTCCAACGAATGTTTAATACAACTAATTGCATAGAAAAAAATTGCGAAGCTATTGAACGCCCAATTTGCCGTCAAGCAGTCGTTGAAACAATTTTTGTTTTTTATAACAAGTTTATAAAATAAAATTACATATAAAATTACATTGATGTTAGGGCTTTTTCATTTTCTTTAGTGAGAGTTATTTCATATGCCGGTGGGAATTATTTCATAAATTGTTGGTGGAAGTTATTTCAATTCATGGTGGGGTTTATTTCAGTGGGAGTTATTTCGGTGGGAGTGATCTCGTACAGCCGTAAAACTAATGAGAAAATATGGTTTTCATTTCGTAATTTAATAAAATAACTAAATTTTATAGCTGCTTTGACATCCGAAAATATCATATGTTTTTGTTTTGATTGTTTGAAATAGCTAAATCTGGCTATGAAATACCTAAAATGGCAACACTTTGCATAAAAGTAAAATGTAACTGTTATTTAAATATGTACATAAAAATAGTAAAAAAAATACAGAAATAGAAATAGTAAATAGTAAAAAATGAAATAGTGGTAAAGCATAAACCTTAATAACTCAAAAAATAATCATTTTTCAAATTTCTTCCAAAAGCCACCATAAAATTTCATCTTTAACACTTCTTTTGATGTGTTCAGATTTAAAAAAAATACCTCCATTTATTTTCCCACTGTTAAAGTTCCTTAACAAAATTTGAAAGAGAGTGCTTTTTGATACAGTTTGGGCAATAAAAAAATTCGACAAATCAATTTTATCAAGAATTTTGGTTTAGAAATTAAGTTAGAAAATTTTCATTAAAAAAAAAAAAATTACTATTATTAATAAAATAAACTAAATATATATAAAAAATAAATATTTAAATATGTTATATATTAAAATTATTCCCATTTCCACAAGACCTATGAGGTAGAGAATATGGAGCGCTTTTTTTGCATATCCCCGTGCATATCCCCAGTATTCTTAGTGCACAAATCTGTAAGACAAAAGTGCATAAAAATTTTTCAAAAGAAAACAATAGAAAAACAAAAACAAAAATAAAATAAATAAAAACAAAAATATTTAACAAAAC
Organism: Poecilobothrus nobilitatus; assembly: GCA_947095535.1. Lineage (NCBI taxonomy): Eukaryota > Metazoa > Arthropoda > Insecta > Diptera > Dolichopodidae > Poecilobothrus > Poecilobothrus nobilitatus. Next base: position 159,822,140 of record OX352772.1, on the reverse strand, counting down.
AACATAACAAAATATCAAAACAAACTAAAAGTTAAAAACAAATGTAAATTTATTATAGTTTTTAAAACTAACAAATAACCAAAAAAAAAAAATCAAAATAAATATTATCAAATGTTACTCTTTTTAATTATTAAATATTTTTAATTTTCTATTTTGCTTATTGCTTTTAAGAGTATCGTTATGTTGTTTTGTAAAATTATTTAATAAAGTATTAGCGAAAGTTTTACTTATTTGGAAAAATATATTGTGACTTGTATTACCACATTTACATGTCGATTTTAAATCTATGTCATTTATACTCAAACTGAGGCTAGTAAATGTTAGTTGAATAAGTAAACCTTTTTGATTACTTTTCTCAAAGAATATGTTTTTTAAATCAAAATCCCGTAAAATTAGAATATTTAACGCGAATATTTTTAAGGAAAGCAATTGTAGAGACAAAAATGCAATTATACGCCGTACGTTGCCAATTTTCTTTTGATATATGTAGCGCTTATCCATAATGTTCTTATTTGTTCATTTTTTGGAACTTTACATCCAGAAAGCGCACACTTTCGAACCATTATATTTAAAATATGTATTATATACTTATTTATTATGATATATGTAGCGCTTATCCATAATGTTCTTATTTGTTCATTTTTTGGAACTTTACATCCAGAAAGCGCACACTTTCGAACCATTATATTTAAAATATGTATTATATACTTATTTATTATATATTTATTTTATCTCAAATACCAACAAATTATTGATTCCCCTTTCAAAATTGAAATATAATTTTTTTGAAAGTAAAAATAAAACTAAAAATTACAACTTAAATTCAATAATTGCTTAAATTCAATAAACTAATTAAATTAAATTTATCTTCAATATATTTTATTATGTTATTCCAGAGTTACTTTACTACTAAATAATACACCTTTTATTTTTTTGCTTACTGTAACAAAAATAGAAAATTAATATAAAAATTGAATAATCTGAAATAATATAAAAATTATGCGATGTTTATGAATAAATGACTTGTCATGATAAGTGACTTGATATACACCCACATAATTCATTTCTGTTGACTGAATTAAAGATGTAACATACTGGCAGCAAGAGCTATAGCAAAAGCTCTAAGTGAAGAAACTCATCCGTCACATAATATAACAACAGAAACAGTTCAAAACACAAAAACAAATAAAAACTTATCTGCAACAGCCAAAGCATACATGTTCTTAAAACAAGTAAATATCCGCATACAAAGAAACACATCTAACCTAACACAGGTACCACCGTGGACAATCAGCACAGACAAAATAGATAAATCAATAGTCAACCATAAGAAAGAAAGCACACCCATAAAAATGTACAGAAAGCTAGTGACATAAAAATTAAATATGCACCAAGGATTTGAAATACTAATACGGATGTTTCAAAATCGGATGAAGGTCGCATATGCGATAACAACCAAAAATACCATTTTTTAAACCAAAATAATGCATGTAGAAACCATTATTTTTGTGGCTGAAACAGAAGCTATTTCTGAAGCGGCGAAGATAGCAATTATGCAGATGAAAGATACACTAATCTTCTCAGACAGTCTAAGTTCAGTCACTGTCATTAAACACAGTATGTCGGGATATAATAACAAAAATTAACACAGCCAATAACATAATTAAGGTAATCTGGATGCCCGGACACGTTGGCATTGAAGACAACGAATTTGCAGACAAGTCAGCAAGAGAAGCAATAAGAACACCATCTATAATTCAATATTCTAAACTTTTTTGCCAAATTAAAGCGCAGATAACCACACATAACACAGTACATAAACAAATAGACTGGAACCATAATAACGCAATAGTCAAAACAATACATTCAGACTTAAAGAAGATTGTTTTTAAAAACATATTAAGAACACAAATTAGAACAACTCAAATCAAACTGCTAAGAATATTAACAGAAACAACTTTAGCAATATCTATACATCTTTTTACCTCACAACCACAAACTTTATATATATTTTGTGCAGAGCCACTTTCAATATGACACATGCTAATGGTGTGTTCGAATTTCCATCCGAAGCCATCGTTGGAAATACTGAAGACAGAAAACAGCAGCCAGATAAGTCAAATCAAAGAAATTTGCAGAAAGTTCCAGATATGGGAAAAACTATAAAAACGTAAATAGTCAAGATAGAAGAAAGTCTAATAACAATTACATAAAAAGGTCTTAAAAAGGATATAACATGCATTATAATAACAAAATTCTAGAAAACTTTTTAAACAATGTAAAATTAAACTCCTGCCACACCTGTAAGGGAAAGGCAGAGTTCTCTTTCCTACCACATTCTATGTGGCAGGAGATAGTTTTTAAATAAATAAATAAAAACTATATAAAGCTATATTTGTTTTTAACTTTTAGTTTGTTTTTATATTTTGTTATGTTGTTTTGTTAAATTTTTTTGTTTTTCGTTTTTCTATTGTTTTCTTTTGAAAAATTTTTAATTAATTTAAATATTTATTTTTTATGTATATTTAGTTTATTTTATTAATAATAGTAATTTTTTTTTAATTAAAATTTTCTAACTTAATTTCTAAACCAAAATTCTTGATAAAATTGATTTTTCGAATTTTTTTATTGCCCAAACTGTATCAAACAGCACTCTCATTCAAGTTTTGTTAAAGAGCTTTAACAGTGAGAAAATAAATGGAGATTTTTTTTTAAAACATAATTTTTTAATTAAAACATTTAAATATTTTAAATCTGAATACATCAAAAGATGTGTTAAAGATGAAATTTTATGGTGGCCTTTGGAAGAAATTTGAAAAATGATTATTTTTTGAGTTATTAAGGTTTATGCTTTACCACTATTTCATTTTGTACTATTTCTATAAGAATACGTGTAATTTTTTAAATTTTAATTTTAAGTATTTCATAGACAGATTTAGGTATATCAAACAATCGAAACCTATGATTTTTTCGGATGTCAAAGCAGCTATAAAATTTAGTTATTTTATTAAATTTCGAAATGACAATCAGGTTTTTTTAACTCATTGTCATATTTTGTCACTAGTTTTACGGCTGTACGAAATAACTCCTACCGAAATAACTCCCACTGAAATAAACCCCACCATGAATTGAAATAACTTCCACCAACAAATTATGAAATAATTCCCACCGGCATATAAAATAACTCCCACTAAAGAAAATGAAATAAGCCCTAACATCAATGTAATTTTATATGTAATTTTATTTTATAAACTTCTTATAAAAACACAAAAATTGTTTCAACGACTACTTGATGGCAAATTGGGCGTTAAATAGGTTCGCGATTTTTTTCTATGCATTTAGTCGCAATAAACATTCGTTGGAAATTTTAGTGTCCCTGGGTACAAATAACGCAAATGTTTTATTAATGAAACATATGACACACAAATGACTGTTTTCAGTTTGCGTTACAGAACGTTCTTCTATTTCTTTTCCACCGTTATTTTCTTCTTCTTCTTCATCATAATACTGAATTTCGTTAAAAATGTCTTCGTCGGGTTCAATTTCTGTGCAAATTTTACTTTTTTCATAGACCATCATATTTAAAAACATTGCTGCTGTTAAATTTCCATTTAAAATTGGAATTTGTTATTTATTGATTTGTTATTTATTGACGTTATTGACTTGCTAGATTTTTACCGATTTATCAATATTTTTTTTGCTTCGTTTGACTCTAGTCGAACCTCCGATATTGATAAAAAATTCAAAATCTCTAATTTTCTTCTTTTTACAAAAGTTTTATAAATTTAAAAAATATTCACTTTGTTCTATTATATTCATTATTATTCATTAATATATTCATTCCTCTCAAAACTCCGTTGTAGGCTTCTACTGCTGATCTGCGTGTTTTAAAATTAAAAACAGAGACGCCTTCAGGTGTTAGCTGATGTAAAAAAAAAAAAAAACATATTTTTTACGTATTATATAAAACGTTGCCAAATTGACTATTATTTGTTTTATTTACTTTTTGAAGCTATTAATTTTCGAAATAATTCATAAATTGAGAAAATGGAAAATCTTTATCAAAGTTCTCTATATTGCTTTTATTGAATTAAAACTCGCGGTAATTTGGATAGCTGGTAACAATGGCAAAGCTAACATTTTATGATAAATTAACGCCAAATTATTAGTCTCATTATATGCGGCTAAGTTTCTATGCTTGGTAACAAATTTCTTCTGATTGCTTGGCAGAAATGGAACTCGCATCCATACAAACCAGCGTTCGGAAAAATTTTACAAATGGCATTTATTCGTAATTGATATATTCAAATAAATGAGTACAGCATTTTTCCAATTTTTTATTTAAAAGCACAAAATATATTGGAAAAACCTATAAAAAAATAAAAAAGAAGAATTTTAAAAAATGCGATGTAAAAAGTTCAAAAAATTGCGAGGCAGAGCAGACGTTGTCTCTGCGGTGTGCGCGTACCCTCCTTTATTTTCTTTTGTTTTTTGTATGAAAATTTATTATTTGTTTGAGAGCAAATGATTTATTACACCATGCAGTTAGGTGGTACTTACTTAACTGAGTCATGGCGCAGTGGTTAAGTCGCCAAGCTTTCAATCGAAGGATCTTGGGTTTAAGCCCCGTTCAGGTCAATAATAATAATAATCATAATAATAATAATAATAATAATAGTAATAATAATAATAATATAATAATAATAATAATAATCATAATAATAATAATAATAATAACAATAATAATAATAACAATAAAAATAATAATAGTAGTACCAATAATAACAGCAACTACAGTGTCAGTGAGGGTTGCCTTTAATAATTACCTCATGTAGAAAGGTGTTATATAGTACTACATGTTGTAACTGTTGTAACGGCTATAGTCACTGTTAGCAAATAGTATTAATAATAGGCGGATTCATTCTTGTCTTACAGTCCCACTCCCAATTCAATGTTTCCGTATCCATTTCCTATCCTTTCCTATCCCTACTTCTGAGAGCAAATAGCCAATATACTGCGTTCGCAGGTAAGGGTTTCATACCATTATATTGGCTAAAGGGGGAGGTGGGTTTAGTCAGTAACAATCTGACACTACCAAGGGGGAAATTCTTGGTGTCTGTGGAAGATTCCCACCTTCCTTAGAAAAAAAATATATATATATTCTAAATATATTATCAATAGTTGTTTACAACAACCTATCGAAACAATGGCAAAAGTGCCATTAACCAAAAAGCTACTGGAAAAAAAGAAGAGAAAATGGAATAACAAAAGTCTTCATATTTAATACATGACCTATAAAAAAGATAATCCGCAATCTCAGTTTTGCTCTTTCCAAAATTTTCATATATAAGCTTCTCTGGAAGGCTTCTATAACTTCAATAGCGCCTTTGGTTGAAACAACGTAAATATTGCTTGATAAATATTGCAAACCTCTTTGAATTGTTTTAAAATTCAAATTTTTTTTTTCACTTTGATTGCTTGAATATTAATATTATATTTTTAATAATATGAAATCGAATAAATTAAAATTATATAAAAAAAAAAAACAAAGAAACATATAACATTATCTATGATCTATGATTTATCTGTGATATACACAACTGGACACCACTACAGTATTTTTTTTTTTTTCTAATTTACTTTTCATAAATATGTTTAAATGTGGAAAGGTATTCCGCTCAAAGCATTTATTTCGCCGCCGCCCAAAACATTTTCCGTATTCACACATTCAACTTTAATTTTATTGGGGCCTCGGTGGCCAAGTGGGTAAGAGCGAGGGAGTGTGGGTTCGAATCCCACACACGTCGTAAGAGTTATTCCCCCTTACGACATTTACAACTATGCCTGAACAGGGAAGAATGTTTAATTTCCTCTTCACATTTATGTGGCAGGGAAATGCATAACACAAAAACATAGTAACAAATTTAGTAACTTTTTTTAAAGTTTTAATCGGTATTCGAATTCCCCGTAAAATCGAGATTTAACGGGCTTAACAAAAACAAAAGAGAATAACAACAACAAAGAACCAAAAAAAAAAGCAAACTTGTAATATAAACCTTATAATAAAAATAAACAAATAATAATGGCCGTCGATAATATTGCAATTTGCGACTTAATATCAGAAACGCGATCCATTCAAACGTTTAAAGGAATTGACACATACGAATTAACTAGTTTCATTCTTGAAGGAGAAGCTTTACTAAACATGGCACCTGATGATCCAACAAAGACTTATATCCAGGGACCAGCTTGTGCCGCCATAAGGAGAATCGAATCAACTTCTTGGGAGGATGTGAAAGAACAACTGAAAAAATCATTTGGAGTTAAAGAAAGTTATCTAACACTAAAAAAAAAAGCTGACAACGTGAGGTATATAAATGTAAGTCAATATTATAATATGTTAACAGAAATCCTACATAAATTGAATCGTAAGTATAAGCTAGATGATAGTAAACCGATAGAATTTAGTCTAACTAACAACGAGAAAAGCATTTTAGAAAAATTTTTGAACAAAATATCTCGTTTCGATAGTATGTTTCTTAGAAGCAAAAATATAGAGACTCTCAAACAAGGCTACCAAGAACTTCTTCAAACAGGTATCTCTAATTATTCTGACAAAAAGAAGCCACATAACAATAGAACTAGTGACCACCATAGCAATAATTACCGATGTAATCATGGCCATGGCGGTCGTCCTCAAGATTATTATGGTAATAATAGTCGCAATTATGATTGCCGAGACAATCGTGGTTCCGGCGGTTACTCCCAAAATAACTATGGGAATTATGATCGCCGAGGCAATCGTGATTCCGGTCCTTACCCTCAGAATAACAATGTTAATAATGACTACCGAGGTAATCAATTATAGAACAATTATTCAGGTAATAACGGTCACAAACATAATTACCGAGGTAATAATAATAGTGGCAATTATTCACAAAATCGTAGTGGCAACTTTAGGAATAATATATACAATATTTCAAGACAATCCTACTATACAAACGAAGAACCAATGGAAGTAAATCTAAACACCATCTCACATTCAAATTTTCAATCAACGCCTCACCAACCCAATTACCCATAGCGACTATGACAATTGAAAATAAAAAAATAGAATGCTTAATAGATTCTGGTGCCGCCACCTCTATCATTACTAGTAAAATATTTCCAAAAATTAAATTTCAAAACCTCTCAGAACCTATAGAACTAAAAACTTTGACTGGAAAACAAATTTTATATAATGAAATAATTACAAAAGTACCGGGCGAGTTTAACGAAGACTCTACAATACCATGGAAAGTATTGAACTTTAACAATGATAATTTTCAGGCTATCATAGGGTTAAACGTTTTAAAACCCATGGGAGCTCAAATTGACCTACTAAACGGACAACTAAAAGTCAACAATAAAATAACTAAATTCACTTACGCTTACTCATACTCAGAAACACATAATTTAGAAGTTTTACAACTTAACAATATGGAATTATTAGAAAAACTAAAAAATCCTGTTTTAAATCCAGAAGAACTCAAATTTTTAAAACAAATTATATATAGAAACCAAGATCTCTTTTACAAAGAAGGGGATAAATTAACGTATGTTAACCAAATCAAACACCAAATAATAACCAAAGAATCTCAGCCTATATACAGCAAACTTTACAGGTTTCCCAAAATTCACGAGAATGAGGTTAATAAACAAGTCAGAGAAATGCTATCACAAGATATAATCCAACCATCTAACAGTCCTTACAATAGTCTAATCTGGGTAGTACCAAAAAAAGTTAGACAATACAGGAAAGCAAAAATGGCGAGTCGTTATAGATTATCGTAACCTTAACAACATCACCATTGACGATAAGTTCCCCATCCCTAATATAGAATGTCTCTTCGACAAACTCGGCACAGTACTTCTCCATACTTGACAAAGCACAGTACTTCTCCATACTTGACTTAGCCAAGGGCTTCCACCAAATATTGGTAGATCCAAAAGATAGGGCTAAGACAGCATTTTCACCCCGCAGGGCCATTTTGAGTTCAAGAGAATGCCTTTTGGGCTTAAAAATGCCCCTGCCACGTTTCAGAGAATGATAAATTACGTTCTCAGAGATTATATCAACAGAACTTGTGTCGTCTATCTGGACGATATCTTAATATTTTCTACTTCTATACAAGAACATATAGAAGCAATACTAGAAATTTTTAAAAAATTAAGGGAACACAACCTCAAAATACAAGTCGATAAGTGTAAGTTTTTTTCAAAGTCAACCGAATACCTTGGTCATATCTTGACACCCGAGGGTATCAAACCAAATAACACAAAAATCGATGTAATAAAAACTATTAAACTACCCAAAACAACAAGACAAATAAAAAGCTTCCTGGGGATAACAGGATATTATAGAAAATTTATAAAAAACTACGCGAAAGTTGCGCAACCAATGACCAAATACTTCAAAAAGGGTAATAAAATTAATTTAAAAACTCCATCATATGCAGAATCATTCCAAAAATTAAAAGAACTAATAACTAGTCACCCTATACTTCGTTATCCCGATTTTCAAAAAAAAATTTATATTAGTAACAGACGCTTCAAACCACACTATTGGCGCCGTCCTGCAACAAGATGGTCACCCCATCTCTTACGCAAGCAGAACTTTGAATGACCACGAGACCAAATATTCCACTATAGAGAAGGAACTTTTGGCCATTATTTGGGAGACCAAGTATTATAGACCTTACTTATACGGATTTACTATCAAAACCGACCATCGTCCTCTAGCTTGGCTTAGTTCTCTAAAAGAACCTAATTCCAAACTACAACGATGGAAGATCAAACTAAAGGAATACGACTTTAACATAGAATATTTAAAAGGCAAAGAGAACAAAGTGGCCGACTTTCTTAGTAGGATCAATAAAGAAACTTGCGAAATTAATACTTTAGAATGAAAATTAAACAAGAAATTCAAAAAACCCTTTCAAACAAAAAACTATAAAATAGCTCCTATTAGTCCGATATGGAATGAACCCGAAACCATAGAAAGGATGAAAAAATTCGCTCGCGTAAAACCACGCGAAAAAGAAATAAACATCCTAGAAAGAAATGATTCTGAAATGGCAACAATTCACAGTGGCGTCGAAAATCTGGGCGACCATTTTCCATTATCAGCAAACATTATCAATAAATATCTCTGTCAAATTCACTTAAGCTATATCGACTATAACAATCACGACAGTATAACAAACTTAAACAAACAAATAAAAATAAACACCGACCTACAGAACAATATAGAAATTTTAAACAACCGAATAAAAGAAAACGAATGTTTAGTTTTAAAAACTTTAAACCAAACCACAGATATTACAAGATCGAGTATAAAAAATTTACATTTTCTGTCCTTACTAACAGACATAAATCTGCTAAACTCAGAAGTAGAAATAATCCAACAAAACATAATGTTCGCTAAACACGGCATTATGAGTCAGTCAATTTTAACAAACGACGAAATAGACGATTACAATATTAACGTTTTCAAATATAAGGAAATTAAAAGCTCTTTATTAAAATTCGACAATAAACTAATTTTTGTTATATCTATTCCTAATGTTACGCCACAAACCGCCATCAAATTCAAAATAATATCACTTCCAAATAAAAAATTCGAAGAAATTTTAATCGAAAATTCCAACATAATAGAATACAATAACCAATATTTTGTAGATAATAATGAAACTTATTTGAAGAAGTTAAAGCCATCAGACAATTGTACTAATAGTCTCGTAAATGAAAATTATAAATATTGTGAAAAAACTATAAATAAAGATTTTCAAATAATTGAAATACTTCCTAATTTAGCCTTAATAAAAAATTCTGAGAATGAAACTTTAATAAATAATTGTGATCATTCTAAACATAAGCTATCTCAAAACAATTTAGTTAAATTTTATAATTGTACAATAAAAATAAAAAATTTTGCATTCTCAAACAATGAAAAAAATGAGATATATCATATTACTATTCCAAATTATCTAAATATAAACAATGTAAGCTTGAAAATAAATTTAAAAGATGTAAGCCTTAAGCAAATTGAAAATATAAAAGAAATACAAGAAATTAAATATAAGAACAAACTAAATGAATTATTACACTTCCTAATGTTACCATTTGTTATAATAATAATAGTTATAATTTTATATGTTTTAAAAAATAAAATAAGAAAGATCAAAAAAATAAAAGAAACTAATATAGATCCGAAAACCATCCAGGATAATGTTGATCTTAACGATGGGGGGATCATATTCCCACGAAAAGTCAAAATCTAAATTGTTTTTTATATAAGGTTTTTTTTTTTCTACAAATAAAAAATTACAACGCGATTTTTTATTTTAACTTAAATATATTCTTAACTAAAATCTCGCGAAAATATTTGCTGAAAACAGTAAATATTCTAACTTAAACATTTTTTTTACCTTTTTAACTAAAATATTTTTCTAACTCAATTTTTTTATATAAAATTATTTTCACACGAAAATAATTGCTGACAACAATAGAATAAAAGTATATAAACCGTGAAACAAGTTAAGAAAATATTCATAATATTATCAGGATTCTTTGGCCACTAACATTGATTAAAAACTGAGGTTCTAATCAATAAAAGCAAAGACAAAAAAAAAAAGGGAATATTATAATCTAAATAAAGTTTGTAATAAAAATAAAAATTAAACTTGTAATAAAATAATAATAAATAAATAAACATTTAATTTATAATCAAAAATTTCTTTGTTGTTATTCTCAAAACAAAAGTGGCGCGCGGACGAACAGGCGCCTTCATTCCGTCAAATCATTTTTTTTTTTGTTTTTCATAAAAATGTCTAAATTTTCACAAAATTTATTATTATTTTTGACAGAGAACAATCAAAATTTAATACTTTTGAATGGAAAGCTGACACTTTATTTTTTCCCTCATGATTTCAAATTTTTTATAATTAGGATAGATCTTAGAGTTTGTTTCTAAATGACAGTTATTAGCTTTTATTCTTTCATTTTTTCATTTAAATATTCTTGAAAAAGCGAAATTCTTGATTCTAATATACTTTTAATATATAAAAGTAATAAATAATATACTTTTTGAATTGGAGTACCACATACTCACGTATATTTATATTTCGGAAAAAGAGGCAATCCAGATTTTGTCGTTTTTGTGATTCTAATAACTGACCCAAAATCGATAAAATTATTACATTAAGAAGTGAAATAAGTTTGAATGTTGAATTTAAACGAAATCCTTTCATTTTTAACTTCTCGAACTTATTTCATTATGAAAAAAAATTTGCCCCTGCTGAAATAATTGCTACTCATTGTAGGATTTCATTTCATTATGAAATATATCCCACTAAAAAGAAATGACATGAGTCCCGAAAAATTCCCAACCTTACGAGTATATGAAAAAAACGTGGGATTTATTTCATAAATTTTGGTTGCACTTATTTTGGTAGGAGTTAATTCTTACAGCCTAGTTTTACTGTGCATAATTTAAATTTAAAATTTAAGAATCAGTTCGGTAAAATTTTTAAATTTATCAATCGGAAAATTCGTTATTCGTTGAATTGTTGAGCGATGAGTTTTTTATGTGTTAAAAAAAAAAGTTTAAATTTTATTATTAATTATTTTTAAAAGTTTAAATTTTATTATTTATATTTGTTTGACATATTCACATTAATAATTTTGTTGATACTTTTTTGTGTGCTCTTTATTTTTATTTGCCATTGTTTGCATTAATAATTTTAGAAAATGTTCAAATAAAGAAATTACTTAAAAGCACAAATATTGAAATTTTTCTGTGTTCCCTAATCCGTAGTCTGCTTTGTATAATATTGTGTTATCTTTCATAGTTGAATAATAATTTTTATTTTTTTACTACTCAAAATTATAAAATACTATAAGTTTTTTCAAATTTATAACTGTAACGAGATTTTATTTTTCAACTGTAACAAAGCTCACTTTATACTGACAAGCCTTAACATTCACGTTTTTCTTAATGGCCGCCGTAGAGATTATGGTAAATGTAAACAAAAGTTAGTTTTGAATGAACTTCTTCATATACGATATGAAAAAATTTTTTCTTCAGTATTAAAAATTTAAATAAAATATGTTGTTTCCAATTACATAATTTCTAATTGGAAAATAAAAATAAAAAAAACATTAATTAATAATCAGAAGGTGTTTTGTTTGATTTAATTTTATTTACATTTAGGTAAGTAATTTAAAATATGTTTAATAAATTGTAAAAAAAAGACTATAATTATGCAGCACTAATACAGCCAAAATACACGATTCTATGTGCAGAACGTTTTATTCTTCGCTTTACACCCTCTTTCCCTTAAACTAATCTTATTGAGAGAATATTTTGTATTGATAGAAAGAGAATGTTCAACCAAAATTTTACTTTCTGCAGTCCACTGGATTCATTTACTAATGAGTAATGCAAACAAAAAAATTTTGTTGTTGTTTTTGTATTTTATTATTTATAAATTTTTGAACTGCGTGCGTAAAAAAAAAGAAAATGTAAAAGCGGAAAAAAATTAAAATATGTCTGGTGTTAAATATTGATAAAAGACAACATAAAATTAAGTTTAGCATTAGTTTTTGTTTTTGTTTGTTTACATATTAAATTTGTATTATAAAAAAAGAAAAAGTGAATAAATATTTTTGTATTATATTAAAAAGCTATATAAGTATATTGTAATTCATAAAATATAAAGTTTAGTTAAATAATGAGTGATATAACTGAGAATTGGTTTAGAGAACATACATTGAAATTAATTAAAGAATTGCAAAAATATCAATGTTAGTTTAGTGATTAATCCACTGGAATCTAGATGTTATATTTACCACTAAATCAAAACAGACTAAATAAATCCAAATTAAAAAAATTAAATTTATTTACAGAACAATTATTTTTCTTTTTTTTATTTTATACACAAAAAATTTGTACCTACAAAAAAACAAAAATTTTCCGCTTTTAACATAGCCGACTAAACATTCTCTATTCAGTGTTCAATATACTCGAATAAAGAGAATTTCACACATACATTGACAAGTGCAGAATCTGGTAAATACTCGTGTAAAATCGAGCAGTCAACAGGCGTAATGTCATGTACTGCAGACCCGTGTGGTTTGGCAAATAAAGAAAATAATTATAGCAAGAAAAAAATAACTTATATTTTACCTACTTTTTTATTTTTAGTTTATTATTCACTAATATTTAATTATTCACATGTTTATTATTAACTAATCTTTGTTTTTTAATTTTATTTTACAATTAGAAATTAACTAGTCTAAGAAATTATTTTATTTCAATTTTTAATACTCGAGAAAAAAATTTACCACACGGTATCCATATGTATGTAGAAATTCATACAAAACTAACTTTTGTTTATATTTTTCATAAACACTACGGCTACCATTTATAATCAATGTTTCGGTTTGTCACTTGTCAGTATAAAAATTGATAGCATTTAGCTATATTTAAAGAATGCAATTGCTATGAAGAAAAAATAAATCTGGCAACACATTGCAAGCTTAAATTTCATTTTGAGCTTTGGTAAATAGAGCTTTAAGCACTACTGCGACAATTTTTTATGAATATAAAATTACAAATATATCAAAAGAAATGCAATCATATTGCAAAGTATAAAAAATTTGTTGCAGTTTCTATTGTAAGAAACACGTGATATTCGCGTTAATTTATACAATTATATATTTTTAATAAAAAATGTTTCATTTAAAAATTATTTAATTTTTGCTTCGGTTTTACATTATATTGTTACAAAGATTGTTATTTAAAACTGCAATAAAGTGAACCATTAAACCATTAATGTAAATTAAACTAATATCGGATAAAATTAAAAATGACACTTACAAGAAACTCTGTCGCAGTTTTATATTTAAGTGTAGTTGTTGTTGGTAGGTTTTAAAAGTTTTACCTCTTTATTTCCGTTTTCTTGAAATCTATAGTTTTAAATGTATAATTTAATATGGGCATTGTTTTATATACATACCTATATATGTATGTATATTGGAAATTGTATATTTAATATACTTATACATATGTATATACATATGGCTGCACTTATATGCAAACATATGTACATATATAGTGTACATTTATTTTGTATATACGATTTTGAGGACTGCTTTACTTATTTTTGCATTGACATTAATTTTTTTTTATTATAATTTAAATAATTTCAAATTTACAAATTTTTCCAATTATATGTCTGTATGTATATCGATAGTTTTCCAATTATATATATACATACATATATAGGTACTATTTATTTAAATACTGCTACCCTGCTACATATGTACTAGCTAATTTTGCAACTTTTTCATCTATATTCCATCTTTTTCAACTATTTAATATGTTTACATTTAATTTTTTTAAAGTTAGAAGTACATCCATATGTAGTTACATAATTAAAATTGAACATAATATTATTGTATCTATTAGACCATTAGATTATTCCATTCCGTACTAATTACTATCATATTCATTTGTACATATGTACATATGTATGTATATATGTTAATCACTATAAATCACATAAACTATCAAGACGCGAACAGTTAGGGTCGAACTAGACCCCTGATAATGTGTTAGTGCAAAATTCAAATATGTAGTAGGTATTGTGAAAATTGAGAGAATTTAGACAGTTTGTTTTTTTTTATTTTTTTACTTAGAAAAAAGTATAAAATTTGAAACTTTAGCAATTTTCATTTACAACTTTTAATATGAAATACTACCCTAAATATACTGAAATTTATATTAAAATAAAATTAAGATTTTTTTTCAACTGGAATTTTTAACTATATTTTTCATGAAATATATTTTCAAATTTTTTGTTGCATTCTTCCTCCACCCGTTTTAAAATGTTTAAATAAAAAAAAAAATTTTTTCCTTTGCTATCTGTCAATTTTTTAAAAGCTTTCTGAAAATAGTAGGATAAAGTAGATAGCAAAATTTAATTTTATATTTTATAATTTTAACGAAAATATATAAATTATATACATACATACATATGTACATATATAAAAAAAATTTTGATTTTTTCTAAACTCTCGTTCTGATACTTGTGAAAAAATTAACTTTCTCTTTTTTTTTGGATCATTACAAGAATTTAAAAAAAAAAACCTAAATTTTTTGGTAAGCAATTATATTTTTTCAATACACACTGTAAAAAAAATGTTAGAATATTGCAATATTTGTTTGTCAGAATTTAATATTTTTACTGCTTCTTAATTATGTGTCGTACTTGTTGTGTTCCTGGATGTAAATCGAATTAAAAATGTAAAACTAAAAATTAAATTTATAGGGTTTTAACTTTTCGATTTCCTAAGGAAAAAAATAGGCCACAATACGGTCATGGGGTTATGTCCCACCATGAGGCAATTATGGTATTATAACCCAACATGGTGGGACATAAACACACAAGAAATCTATGACCCACCAAAATTCATAGAAAAGTTATGGTGTTTTGACCCAGTGCAAGTGGGTCATAATTCCATAAAATATTAGATAATAATACCATAAATTTCCGGACAAAAGGCGTAGTGATAATACACTATGTATTTATTTTCCATAAGTTCAGGCTTATTTTAGACTTCTCGACTTTGGTAATATGTTGAACGGGTACATTTATTTTCCTTATTTTGTGGTCAACCGCGCGTGCCATGCGCAGCTGTCAGGCACCGTGGAGCATCCGGTGGCAATGTCCGGGCGGTACGAACGCTTTTTACAGAATACGTACCATATATGTGTATATGCCAGATTCTGAATTTGAAGAGATTTCTACTGGACAGAAGTGCCTTGATACACTACTGATGTCAATATCAAAATAATATTCCAGTTTATTTAATATTTTAAAAAAATATAAACAAAATAATTAAAAAAACAAAAAAAAATAAAAGAACACATTTTATTATTAAAATTTGAGAGGACAATATTCACGTTCATAAATATCTTTCCTAATTTTATGTATGTATATGTATTTGTGATGTTTCAAATTAGGACGCGAAAGTGAAGTGAAGTGCATTTGGAGGAAGTTCTTTATTTAGCTTGTATTTTTTTTAAATTTAAAAATTAAAAACTCAAAATAATAAAAAAAGTCAGTTTTAATTTACTTAGGTATTTTTAGGTGGGCCACAATTCCATCAAAATTATCTGTGATGCTACGACTCACTACCGATATGACACAACATCATATCAAAATATATTATTACCGATAGGACACATGACCTTATTACCATATTATTATAACACCATAATATGGTGATAAGCTGATGTGTCCTATCGGTATTACCACTATATGTGAGGTAAAAGACCATAAATATTTAAAATATTATGGTACTATGACTTAGAAATTTATGGGCTTATATATAAAATCAAATATTCTAATATAAAATATTCAGCTGTTTTAAATGTTTAAATAAAACCTGTTCGATATTTAAAAAAGTTGGAGTTAGTAATAATTTTAAAATATTTAAAATTTCCGTTAATTCATTTGAGCAATTTTTTGTTTGCAAATTATTTATAACAATATTTAAATTTGTATAAAAAGAAAGAATATCCTATAAAATTTTAAAAACTAATACGTGAAATTGCTTCTAATGGCAGCATCATTTTTGTTATTTACGTTATCTTGTTGTATATGAAAAATTTGCTTGCGCAAATTCGAGTAAACCCTTGTACAGTCGGTTTCTGAACAAGCAAATTTTCTGTTATTTGGATAAATTACTAATTAATAATGATATTGATAAAATTAATTATGTATTTAAGAAATTTAAAATTATTTATAATAAAAAATATAATAACAATGTAATTTATTCTTCTAAATTTATTAAGTCACTATTTACACTTTCTATAAATTTGTACCTGCTTTTTGTTGCTTGTTGTGTTTGAAACGGCAAAACTGTAAATTTGCATAGAAATCTAAATGTACAACATCTCAACTGAGTATGATAGAGTTAATGCATAGATGAAATCATGCTTCAACAGTTGCTAGTGGATCATAAAATAAATATTTTTTTGTTTAGCAAAGTACAATACGCCCTTTTTTTGTATCACCAATAAGTTCAACCAATAAGTCCACCGATAAGTTCAATCCTGTTTTAATTTGAGTAAGTTTTTCTCAAAATTATCTGCTTCTTTTATAGTCTGAAATCAATGAAAAATAAAATGTAAATGAGATAATTTAAAGTAATTCTAAAACTTTCAATCATTTATTTATTTATTAAAAATTACTTATTTAATAATAAATATACTTATTTTAATAAGCAATAAAATGCTCTTGGCTTTCGAGCATGGTAATTTTGTAGCTAGGCTGATTATGTATTCGTTTCTTCCTTCGAGTTGATGGAACACAAATGGAATGATTACAAAAGCTAGAGCTTTGTTATTATAAGCTGGAAAAAATATTATTTTTAGAAAATGCCGTTTTATAACTGTATGCTATATTATGTAATTTACCTTCTTCACAAAGTTGTACTAATTGATTATAAGACTGTACAAACTTATCTTAGGATTTTCTTCCAAAACTTAATATTTTTTTGTAATACGCCTCCCAATTTAAATTAATATTTTTTACATTTTGGCAAATGACACCACCCTCAATTCAAAACTATAAATATACATAATAAAATTAGAATATATACCTATACTGCGCATAATTTATTATTATAAGTTGTGTGTGTTTGCATCCACTACCTAAAAATATTCGAAAATGTTCAATTTGAACTAAACTTATAATCGAAACAGTAATTTCGATACAAAACACTAGTAATAAACTAATATTAATTTTCCAATAAATACAGATTAACAATTTTTTAATAAAATCATAAATTTTTAATAAAAGTAAAAACAATCTATTAAATAAATCAATTTCGTGTTTTATATAACAAAGTAAAATCAAAGTAAAAGACCAACATTTGACCTTTTAACATACCTCATCGAGAAGCTAAATACCAGCATTCATTGCCCTCCGATCGAGTATTGCATTCTGTCCTTTTGAATAAATGTCAAGCTATTGGATTAGGTAATCCCTTTTGCAAATGGATTGAGGATTTTTTCTCGAATCATCGTATTCGTGTTCTTGTCGACAGTTCCATGTCCGACTCTTTTAAAATAGTGGTAATGAGGTGGTAATCTGCCTTATGTCCAACTCTTTTTTTGATTTTTCTCAATGACTTACTTTTCTTTACCCTCAATCCAATCCATAATTTCGGCAATGACAGCACTCTGGTTGCATTCTACCATTTCCTTAAGAAATTCAATGCCACATCTGCCGCAATCAGCCTAAAGAGGAATATGATGGTCAGTCTGATTTTAACCACAACTTAACTAAGATTGGTGACTGGGGTAAAGCAAACAGAATTGAGTTCAACAACTAATAAACTCAAAGCCCAATTCTGCGATTGCAAAGATAAAATTTACAACGTGCAGAAAGTCTAAATATTTTAGGCATGCAGCTAAACCAAAAAATGCTATGGAATGAGCATATTTTTGATATTGCTAAAGCCGCTGCTAAATGTTTAGATTTTTTATCCCGTTGTAACAAAAACTTCTTTCTAAGGGATCTGTTTAATATCTATAAAGCTTACATTCAACCTAAGATGCAGTACAACTCCCACATTTGGGCTGGCGCATCCTAAACTTCTTTTAGTTACCTCGACAAAATTCAAAATCGCGCCTTACGCTTAATGGCGATTCTGTCGAGCAAGTATGACTCACTCCTCTTAACACTCGTCGAAATATTGGAGCAATTTCTCTATTTTACAGATATATTGTAGGTAATGACACTTGCTCAATTGAAGTTAAGTCAATTATGCCTCCTCTCAAACAATTTCAACGTAACACCTGTGCTCATTTCTACACAGTGGAAATTCCAAGATGGTTTAAAACAGGGTATGGAAACTCATTTGTTGTGAAAACAGTAGAAAATAGAATTGATTGTAGAAGTTGAACATCTGGAACTGTTACAATATAAATGTAAATTGCTGGAAGAAGGTTAACAGAAATCTGGGAAGTTTGGAGTTCGTGATTCTTTTTTATTCCAGCAATTTTCTTTTATATTATAACAGCCCAAAATACTCAAGTTCTACGTGGGTATTATACCTTGGCGGTAGGTTTTGATAGTTTACTTTTAGACATGTCAACCCCATAAACGAGCGATAAAATCTTTTTTTTTTATGTTATTGTAACTTCGAATTGAAGCTCTTACCACTCCTGAAAATATATCAGAACCACTTCTACAGCTATAACAGATTAATAAGTTCTCCTAAATATATGTGATGCTTTTATATTTTAAAATTATATGTATACCATACTTTGATAATTTTCTTGGTGAATTTAAAACAAAGCAAATCTATATTTATTATAATTCTAAAAAATATTACCATCTCTTTTTCAAGAAAACTGTTTAATTCAATAATCGGTAAGTTTCAATAATGCTGAAAGAATTTAAAAATGAATACCTAAATTAATTCTTAAGATATTCGATTACTGTATTTTAAATAAAAACTAATTAATTAAATTAAAATACAAAAAATTGTTTTTGTTTATTGAACTAGTTATCCCAAATAACACATTGATCACCATTGCGATTTACATTTACTAGTATTCGCCCGCCCCTCGAAATTCGAGGTGTTTTAATTAGCAATTACAATACGGTATATACAATACAGTTTCTTTATGATTTTATTTAAAATGTAAAAATACAATTTTCGATAATTAAAGCCTTTATGAATTTAAAATTTCTTTGCAAATGATATTTTTTGTAAAAAAAACGGTTATTATTATCGATTAGAAGTTGCCCTTGATTTATTGACTATTGGAAACTCATTATATACCTATTATATATGTATATATATTATAAGAAGCCTAAGATGGTAAGTCATTGAGTAAAAGGGTTTTAAATGTCTATCAATACAGATTAAATATTATGATGATATTATGATATGTAAGAATTTATTTCGTTTAAAATATAAAAAAAAAAAACCAAAAAAAAAAAAATAAAAAACAGAACTGAATCAAACCTGCAAAAAGCAACTATTAATAGTCTCACACTCTACCGCTGTACTAAAATCTAAACTAAAACCTGAATGTTTATATTCAGTTATATTGTGAAATTCCTACTCCTACCATACAACCAATATTTTAAAATTTTTAATCGAAAAGAAAAAATAAAACAAAAATTTAAAGGAATCAAAGAGCTTCTTTTTTGAATATGTATATTATAGGTATAGATTATACATAGTATATGATACATATGTTATATGTATATACTTTACATGGGTTTTTTATAAAAATGGAAAATTATTAATGAAAATCAGAAAATTCTGGAAAAAATTAATCTTGTAAGATGGTTGTACTGAATGCACCAAACCCTTCACTGAAATCTGAATGTTTATATTCAGTTATATTGTGAAATTTTTATTTCCTACCATACATATTTTAAAATTTTATTTATGTATTTACAGAAAAAATAAAAAGCAAAAACAAAAAAGCAAAATTTAAAATTCAACGGAATAAAAGAGCGTCGTTTTTGAATATGTATATTATAGGTATAGATTATACATACTATATAATACATATGTATGTATATACTTTACATGGGTTTTTTATAAAAATGGAAAATTATTAATGAAAATCAGAATATTTTGGAAAAATATTAATCTTGTAAGATGGCTGTATTTTTAATAAAAGCAAATATTGGTTCACCATCAATAGAAACATTTGTACATATAACTACACCTTTTTCCAAATACAAATCAGAAAATTCTAAATATCTAGTTTTTTTATATCTCCACTAAGGCAAGCGAAGTTATATTTAGTACTTATACCAATTGAAATTTTTATGGATAATTTAATATTTCATCACAATTTAAAATCAGATTTCAAAATGTATTTGATTTTTTATAGCAAAATATTTACTCTGTTATTAGTAAAAATATAGTTTTTTTTTTTAAATTTGATGTTTTAATTCAAATCGCATAGAGCTTAAGGCCGAAATAGGTCCTAGCTTTCCTAAAAAGTTTGCATAGTGCGACAATAAATGAAATTTAAGCTTTAAGTGACTTATTGAAACTTCAATATATAATGTGTTGTGTTCAAAAATTAGGGGTTTTAAGTATTGGAACATTTTTTTATTTACATGTTTGCTGAAAACTAACGAAATTATCTCTCGTAAACATATTAATAGTTTATGCTCACTACATTTTGTTGATATTTTATCGCCTATAAGCTAGGGAAAATATATAATTAAATGAAACATTTCAGACCCTGATACGATAATTTTTTGTTTTAATATACAGTCGCTGTTAAAAAGAGGAGGTTCATTTTTTAAATGTTTTCCAAAATAAATTCATCGATTGAAGTTTGCTAAAGACACGATATTCGTTTTAACTAAATTTTCAAGAATGCACATTAAATCATAATGACAGACACTTTTAAGCAAATCGTGAAAACAATTAAATTATTCCAAATTGATCTTTCTTTAAGACTAGTGAGAGAAATATTATCAAGTGATAAATTTGCTTCATAACTATTGTTTGTTCTTAATTTATTTTTATCTTCTCTTATTATTCTCTTATCTTATGATAGATTGTATTTCTATTTTAGGCATCATACATATTCTACAGTAATAGTTTGAGCTAAATGATTCGGTAAATCCAAAAATCGAGTTTAACCCTAAATTGTCTCCAATTATAACACAAGTAATGAGTTTAACTTTTTATATTGTTTAAAATTTATTGGGAGGTTCATTAAAGGTTCAAATAAAGCAGTGTTACCAAATTTAATTCTATCTTGGGGGAAAAAAGCATTAATAAGAATATATTAGGTAAGTTTGTTGATAAGTGATTAATGGCACATTTTATATACACTGTACCTAGTGTAAGTAGATCTGAAAGAGATCTTAATAGATTTAAAGGCTCGAAATCATCAAAATATATCATTATTGGTAAAAGTAGAATATCTGGTGAATTTGAAGAATTGAATTTGATGTTGTCCCAAAATGGTACTTATACCAATTGAAATTTTGCAATATATGCACAATGTTATGCACAAGTGTTTGCACAATATTAAACATTGTAGTTTTATTATCCTTGTTGCATTCCATGTAATCTAAAGTTTGTTGAAGCATATTAGTTTTATAAAATAAAATTGGGAAAATATTATTTAATGAAATAATCTTTGTAAAATATTAATTTGTTATAGATTTTAGATTGATTTCGTTTGAATTAACATAAAATTCTTTTTTCGACAATGAATAAGTCAAATATTTTAACATAAAATATTCAGCTGTTTTAAATGTTTAAATAAAACCTGTTCGCTATTTAAAAAAGTTGGAGTTAATAATAATTTTAAAATACCTAAAATTTCCGTTAATTCATTTGAGCTATTTGTTGTTTGCAAATTATTTATAACAATATTTAAATTTGTATTATAAAAAGAAAGAATATCCTATAAGATTTTAAAAACTGTAGTACGTGGAATTGCTTCTAATGGCAGCATCATTTTTGTTATTTACGTGATCGCAAAATTCGAGTACGCAAATTCGAGTAAACCCTTGCACAGTTGGTTTCTGAACAAGCAAATTTTCTGTTATTTGGGTGAATATTTTTATAATGTAATTTGTATAGATGAAGAGATCTTAAACTAATTAACATATGTTACATTTGAAATTCATTATTAAGTTTTTACCTTAATACAAAATATTTATTTTTTTAATTTCAACAAATATAAAACCAAAATATAAAAAGAGACTTTAAAAGTTTTAAACTTATTTATCATATATATAATAAATGATGAAAATTTTTTTTTATTATTGATAAAATTAATTATGAAATTAATAAACTTAAGAAATTTAAAATTTTTTATAATAAAAAATATAATAACCATGTAATTTATTCTTCTAAGTTTATTAAGTCAATATTTACACTTTTGGCAACTGAAATTTGTACCTGCTTTTTGTTGCTTGTTGTGTTTGAAACGGCAAAAATGTAAATTTGCATAGAAATCCAAATGAACAAACTCTGAACTGAGTATGATAGATTTAATGCATTGTGGATATGAAAGCATTCTAGTGGATCATAAAATAAATATTTTTTGTATAGCAAAGTACAATACGCCCGCAATTTTTCTTTTGGATTCCCAATAAGTCTAACCAATAAGTCCACCGATAAGGCCAAACCTTTTTTATTTTGAGTAACTTTTTTCTCAAAATTATCTGCTTTTTATATAGTCTGAAACCAATAAAAAATAAAATGTAAATGAGATAATTTAAAGTAATTCTAAAACTTTTAATAAGATATCTTGAAAGTAGTGGTATAAAAGTTAATGAGATATCTTGAAAGTAGTGGTATTATAAACGACCCCCGATACGGTTTTAGAAGTAAAAGGGCAACATTTGACCCTTTAACATATCTCATCGAGAAGCTAAATACCAGCATTCATTGCTCAGGAGATTCTGAAGTTGTAGCTTTTGATATCTCAAAGCGCTGCGATCGAGTATTACACTCTGCCCTTTTGAACAAATGCCAAGCTATTGGTTTAAATAATGCCTTTTGCAAATGGGTTGAGGATTTTCTCTCGAATCATCGCATTCGTCTTCTTATGGACAGTTCTATGTCCGACTCTTTTAAAATAACTGCTGGCGTTTCACAAGGCTTTGCCTTATCTCCAACTCTTTATTTGATTTTTATCAATGACTTACTTTTCTTTATCCTCAATCCAATCCATAATTTCGGCAATGACAGCACTCTGGTTGCATCCTACCATTTCCTTAAGAAATTTAATGCCACATCTGCCGCAATCAGCCTAAAAAGAAATATGATGGTCAGTCTGATTTTAACCACGACTTAACTAAGATTGGTGACTGGGGTAAAGCAAACAGAATTGAGTTCAACAACTAATAAACTCAAAGCCCAATTCTGTGATTACAAAGAGAAAATTTACAACGTGCAGAAAGTCTAAATATTTTAGGCATGCAGCTAAACCAAAAAATGCTATGGAATGAGCACATTTTTGATATTGCTACAGCCACTGCTAAATGTTTAGGTTTTTATCCCGTTGTAACAAAAACTTCTTTCTAAGGGATCTGTTTAATATCTATAAAGCTTACATTCAACCTAAGATGCAGTACAACTCCCACGCATCCTAAACTTCTTTTAGTTACCTCGACAAAATTCAAAATCGCGCCTTACGCCTAATGGCGATTCTGTCGAGCAAGTATGACTCATTTCTCTTAACACTCGTCGAAATATTGGAGCAATTTCTCTATTTTATAGATATATTGTAGGTAATGACACTTGCTCAATTGAACTTAAGTCAATTATGCCTCCTCTTAAACAATTTCAACGTAACACCTGTGCTCATTTCTATACAGTATTATTCCAAGATGATTTAAAACAGGATATGGAAACGCATTTGTTGTGAAAACTGCTAAGATGTGAAACATACTTCCATCCATTATTTTTCCCTCTGTTAATAATGTTCAATTCTACAATTTACAAAAATTCAAAAGAAACCTTTATAGGTTAATTTGCAATCTAGCCCTTAACTTTCCTTAATATCCTATTTCCCTACCATTTAACTAAACCTACATATTATCGAAGAACAAGTCGCATTGGAAATATTTTTAGTTTTTCAAACTATGATAGTTCCGGGCGCCGATAAAAGGAAAAAATCATAAGAAAAACAAAACAAAAAAAATTATATTTTCATTCATTCATTAATTCATTCTGTATAATTCATTTTCTTCCAACAGATTTTTTTTCTCTAAAAATTGATTTTAACATACATACATACATATCTATCTATGCACCACAAGCAAAATATTGTTCTTATAATTTTAAAATGCAATATTTTTATAGATCATCTCAAAAAGAATAACTCTACACAACACATGCATAATATTTGAAAGCCAACAAAATTTTATTATAATATTGTTTAAGTGTGTTGTAAATTATATCGGAGATCGATTTGTTTTTATTTTTTCTTTTTTATTTAGAAGAATATTTTTCTAAAAATTAAAAAAATATTTTTGGATGGAATATTGAAATTTTCTACATATTCAGGTTTGTATTAACCTTTTCGGAACCACAAAGATATAATAAATTAAGATCAAATTTACTGAATGTATATATTATAAATTAGGGATGTTCATGGGCTTGAAATTATTGATATTTTTTATCCATAAAAATTGAGTTGAATGATTGTTAAATTAAAAATAATCTCATCTTAAAAATTAATTTAATTTTTAATTTCAATTATGTAATTATTTTTATTAAGTATGTAGGTATAATGATGAAAAGTAAAGTATAAAATTTAATAAAGTTTTATATTTGAATTTATATTTTATCTTCCACACCCCCTTTGAGGTAAAGAAATAAGTGCGTTGTTTTATGTAGTATCCATGAGTGGCTTAACAACTTTACTAAAAATATTTAGATATTTACATAAACAACTAACATATGTAGGGGAATTTTAGGTACCTTGGAGCGATTGCACCTTGGATCATTTACTTTATCTCTTGATTTTATATAAAATTGTAAAGAAAAAAGTTCATTTAGAGTTTCTATACAGTTGATTTGAAAACATTTAACAGTTGAATCATGAGAAATTTTTGTTTTATGTTCAGCAATTAAACTGAAAAAATAATATGTAAAAAAAAAATATTTTAAAATATGCTTTTATCAAAACCGAATTCGCCCCCCAAAAAGTAGAAAATAAAATTGATTGTAGAACTTGAGCATCTGGAATTGTTACAATATAAAAGTAAATTGCTGGAAGAAGGTTAACAGAAATCTGGGAAATTTGGAGTTCGTGGTTCTTTTTTATTCCAGCAATTTACTTTTATATTATAACAGTCCAAAATACTCAAGTTCTACGTGGGTATTATACCTTGGCGGTAGGTTTTGATACCTTTCTTTTAGACATGTCAACCCCATAAACGAGCGATAAAATCTTTTTTTGATGTTATTGTAACTTCGAATTGAAGCTCTTACCACTCCTGAAAATATATCAGAACCACTTCTACAGCTATAACAGATTAATAAGTTCTCCTAAATATATGTGATGCTTTTATATTTTAAAATTATATGTATACCATACTTTGATAATTTTTTTGGTGAATTTAAAACAAAGCAAATCTATATTTATTATAATTCTAAAAAATATTACCATCTCTTTTTCAAGAAAACTGTTTAATTTAATAATCGGTAAGTTTCAATAATGCTGAAAGAATTTAAAAATGAATACCTAAATTAATTCTTAAGATATTCGATTACTGTGTATTAAATAAAACTAATTAATTAAATTAAAATACAAATTGTTTTATTCGAAGATAATATAATAAATAAAAGCTAATTAAATAAATGAAAATACAAAAAATTGTTTTTGTTTATTAAAATAGTTATCCCAAATGACATATTGATCACCATTGCGATTTACATTTATATATGAAGTATGTTGACAATGTAATTTTTTTAAAGGAATAGTGAAGTATGTATTTAATTTATCAACTCTATATGCAAAATAATGTTTATCAAAATATAAAGTATTAATTAATTGTAAACATAGAAAATATTTATTTTTAAGAGCAAGAATATTTTTAATTAAAGCAAATATTGGTTCACCATCAATAGAAACATTTGTACATATAACTACACCTTTTTCCAAATGCAAATCAGAAAATTCTAAATATCTAGTTTTTTTATATCTCCACTAAGGCAAGCGAAGTTATATTTAGTACTTATACGAATTGAAATTTTTTGAAGTGGGGCTAATTTATTTGGATAATTTAATATTTCATCACAATTTAAAATCAGATTTGCAAAATGTATTTGATTTTTTATAGCAAAACATTGCAAAATATTTACTCTGTTATTAGAAAAAATATAGTTTTTTTTTTTAAATTTGATGTTTTAATTCAAATCGCATAGAGCTTAAGGCCGAAATAGGTTCTAGCTTTCCTAAAAAGTTTGCATAGTGCGTCAATAAATGAAATTTAGGCTTTAAGTGATTTACTGAAACTTCAATATATAATGTGTTGTGTTCAAAAATTAGGGGTTTTAAGTATTGGAACATTTTTTTATTTACACGTTTGCTGAAAACTAACGAAATTATCTCTCTTAAACATATTAATAGTTTATACTCACTACATTTTGCTGATATTTTATCGCCTATAAATTAGGGAAAATATATAATTAAATGAAACATTTCAGATCCTGATACGATAATTTTCTGTTTTAATATACAGTCGCTGTTAAAAAGAGGAGGTTCATTTTTTAAATGTTTTCCAAAATAAATTCTTCGATTGAAGTCTGTTAAAGATACGATATTCGTTTTAACTAAATTTTCAAGAATGCAAATTTAATCATAATGACAGACACGTTTAAGCAAATCGTGAAAACAATTAAATTATTAAAAATTGATCTTTCTTGAAGGCTAGTGAGAGAAATATTATCAAGTGATAACTTTGCTTCATAACTATTGTTTGTTCTTAATTTATTTTTATCTTCTCTTATTATTCTCTTATCTTATGATAGATTGTATTTCTATTTTAGGCATCATACATATTCTACAGTAATAGTTTGAGCTAAATGATTCGGTAAATCCAAAAATCGAGTTTAACCCTAAATTGTCTCCAATTATAACACAAGTAATGAGTTTAACTTTTTATATTGTTTAAAATTTATTAGGAGGTTCATTCTATCTTGGGGGAAAAAAAGCATTGATAAGAATATATTAGGTAAGTTCGTTGATAAGTGATTAATGGCACATTTTATATACACTGCACCTAGTTTAAATAGACCTGAATGAGATCTTAATAGATTTAAAGGCTCGAAATCATCAAAATATATCATTATTGGTAAAAGTAGAATATCTGGTGAATTTGAAGAATTGAATTTGATGTTGTCCCAAAATGGTACTTATACCAATTGAAATTTTGCAATATATGCACAATGTTATGCACAACTGTTTGCACAATATTAAACATTGTAGTTTTATTATCCTTGTTGCATTCTATGTAATCTAAAGTTTGTTGAAGCATATTAGTTTTATAAAATACGAGAACGAATACAGATGACTTTGTCAACTCTTAGATAATAATAATTTGGGTGAATTTTATAATTTCTAGAACTATGGGTTGTACATATATTCAAACTATATGTTTAAACATTCCTCAAAAGCAGATTCTAACCTTCCATATAACGATTATCAATCCAAAAAATATTCAAATATTCTATAGTACCATTTAATACTAAGGGGTAAATGTATATTAAATTTACTTAGTACAAAATAGTAAATATAATTTTAAATATTATATTATATTAATGCGCACATAGTATATTAATGTTGTTTTAAGTATATCGCCATACATTGCAATATTTCCTTAAAAATATTTCCATTCATAGAATAATTTCTTATAAGTACAATAAAATACATATATGTATGTAAATACGGCGCTCTATAATATACTTACATCTATACTTTTATCATTCATTCACTAGTGACATATACGATATGTAAATAAACATGATATTATATAAGTATGTGTATATATCAATATCATATAAATAAAAATTCTTCAAGCAACCGTTATGTTGTTTATTTATTTACATTTTTTTGTACTACGCATTATATCGTCAACAATTTCAAATTATCGAGTAAAACAAACTGCAAAAAATTTGTTAAAGAAATTTGTTAGAAAATTTGAAAAAATCAAGTAACACTTTCGTCAATTATAAAGTAACCCTATATTATTAAAAAAAGTTGTTAACAGAAATAAAAGTATAATTTTGAAGCTTTAATTTTTGTGTATTACTTCAAAAAAATTTTAACAGATGTTCAAGTTACAGGTGTTTAAAAATAGGAAATTTTCAGTGTTTGACCCCTTACAGCTCCTAAACGGGGGGTGATACAAAAAAAATTCTGAAATGACTCATACTTATTTTCAAAGATGTAACTTCTGTCAAAATTTCAAGTTTCCAACTTAAATCGTTTAGAAGATAGAAGGGTTAAAGGATTTTGCAAAATTTGAGTTTCGCATAACGGTAAATTAAGACACCGTATGCCACAAATATATATTTATTTTATATATACTTTTAAAGCTAATAAAAGCAGTAATCGTTTGTCGTTTTCAGAATGAAGATATACCTTATACAACTTGTGCTATAACAATTTAAATATAGAGCTTTTTTGAACCTTTGGCGAGCTTTAGCTCCGTAACGGGTGGGGCTACAAAAAAAAGTTGTAAAAAATAATATTAATATTTTTGTATGATCTATCAGCAGTTAAAATTTCATAGCTCTATTTCAAAAAAAATGTGGGGATCTAAAAGTTAGGTGTTCGAGAGCTACCCTAAGTTTTGGTCCAAACTCAACCAAAAAATATAGGGAAACTATAAATTACTCCCAGTATATTTTGTGTAAATTTCAAGATTCTAGCTTTCTTAGTTTTTGAGTTAGCGTGCTGACGGACGGGCGGACGGACATGGCTCAATCGTCTTAGAATTTTTTTCTGATCCGATCCATACCTTTGAAGGTATATCTAGCTCGCTAATTTCGAGGTGTTACAAACGGAGGAGTAATTTTATTATACCCGATCCTATCGTACGGGTATAAAAAGAAAGAATATCCTATATGATTTTAAAAACTGTAGCTCTAAATCGCTTCTAATGGCAGAATCATTTTTATTATTTACGTGATCTTATATATGAAATATATATGTTATATATGAAAAATATGCTTGCGCAAATTCGAGTAAACCCTTGCACAGTTGGTTTCTGAACAAGCAAATTTTCTGTTATTTGGAATATTTTTATAATGTAATTTGTATAGATGAAGAGATCTTAAACTAATTTACATATGTTACATTTGAAATTCATTATTAAGTTTTTACCTTAATACAAAATATTAATTTTTTTAATTTCAAAAAATATAAAACTAAAATATGAAAAGAGACTTCAAAAGTTTTTAACTTATTTATCATATATATAATATATTAAATGATAGAAAATTTTTTTTTTATTATTGATAAAATTAATTATGAATTTAAGAAATTTAAAATTATTTATAATAAAAAATATAATAACAATGTAATTTATTCTTTTAAGTTTATTAAGCCATTATTTACACTTTCGGCAACTGAAATTTGTAACTGCTTTTTGTTGCTTGTTGTGTTTGAAACGGCAAAAATGTAAATTTGCATAGAAATCCAAATGAACAAACTCTCAACTGAGTATGATAGATTTAATGCATTGTGGATATGAAAGCATTCTAGTGGATCATAAAATAAATATTTTTTGTATAGCAACATAGCAACATAGCAACAATACAATACGCCCGCAATTTTTCTTTTATATTTCCAATAAGTCTAACCAATAAGTCCACCGATAAGGCCAAACCTTTTTTATTTTGAGTAAGTTTTTTCTCAAAATTATCTGCTTCTTATATAGTCTGAAAACAATGAAAAATGAAATGTAAATGAGATAATTTAAAGTAATCCTAATACTTTTAATCATTTATTTATTTATTTAGAAATTATTTATTTAATAATAAATATACTTACTTTAATAAGCAACAAAATGCTCTTGGCTTTCGAGCATGGTAATTCTGTAGCTAGGCTGATTATGTGTTTGTTTCATCCTTCGAGTTGATGGCAACACAAATGGAAGGATTACAAAAGCTAGAGCTTTGTTATTATAAGCTGTAAATAATATTATTTTTAAAAAATGCCTTTTTATAACTGTATGCTATATTATATAATTTACCTTCTTTACCAAGTTGTACTAATTTATTATATGACTGTACAAACTTATCTTAAGATTTTCTTCCAAAACTTAATATTTTTTTGTAATACGTCTCCCAATTTAAATTAATATTTTTTACATTTGGCAAACGGCACCAGCTTCAAATAAAAACTATAAATATTCATAACAAAATTGGAATATATACCTATAGTACGCAAGATTTATTGTGATGCATACAAGTTGTATGTGTTTGCATCCAGTCACTGCAACTGCATCTCTTACTGCAACCGTTCTTTTTGGACAGTTTTTTGAAGAATCTGAATGTCAAAAAGTCAACTGGTCCCTTTGGAATTCCTGAAATGGTTCTTCGACATATTGCCTCTCCGATTTCGTCTTCTCTCTTTATCATTTCGGCTTTCAATCTTTTCTCTTTATCATTTTCAACTACATATCCCAGCCAATTGAAAATTGCACAAGTTTCTCCAATTCCTAAAAAATGTGACTAAAACGACCCCTCCAATTACCGACCAATCGCTATTATTGCGGTCATTTCCAAAGTTATGGAAATTTTAATAAATAAAAGGTTGATGAGATATCTTGAAAGTGGGGGTATTTTAAACGACCGCCAATACGGTTTTAGAAGTAAAAGGGACCTTTTGACCTTTTAACATATCTCATCGAGAAGCTAAATACCAGCATTCATTGCTCAAGAGAATCTGAAGTTGTAGGTTTTGATATCTCAAAGCCCTCCGATCGAGTATTACACTCTGCCCTTTTGAACAAATGTCAAGTTATTGGTTTAAATATTGCCTTTTGCAAATGGGTTGAGGATTTTCTCTCGAATCATCGTATTCGTCTTCATGTGAACAGTTCTATGTCTGACTCTTTTAAAATAAGTGCTGCCGTTTCACAAGGCTCTGCCTTATCTCCAACTCTTTATTTTATTTTTGTCAATGACTTACTTTTCTTTATCCTCAATCCAATCCATAATTTCACCGATGACAGCACTCTGTTTGCATCCTACCATTTCCTTAAGAAATTCAATGCCACATCTGTCGCAATAAGTCTAAAGAGAAATATGATGTTCAGTCTGATTTTAACCACGATTTGTGACTGGGGTAAAGCAAACAGAATTGAGTTCAACAACTAAAAAATTCAAAGCCCAATTCTGTGATTGCAAAGAAAAAATTTACACTGAGCAGAAAGTCTAAATATTTTAGGCATGCAGCTAAACCAAAAAATGCTATGGAATGAGCATATTTTTGATATTGCTAAAGCCACTGCTAAATGTTTAGATTTTTTATCCCGTTGTAATAAAAACTTCTTTCTGAGGCATCTATCTAATATCTATAAAGCTTACATTCAACCTAAGATGGAGTACAACTCCCACATTTGGGCTGGCGCATCTTAAACTTCTTTTAGTTACCTCGACAAAATTCAAAATCGCGCCTTACGCCTAATGGCGATTCTGTCGAGCAATTATAACTCACTCCTCTTAACACTCGTCGAAATATTGGAGCAATTTCTCTATTTTATAGATATATTGTAGGTAATGACACTTGCTCAATTGAACTTAAGTCAATTATGCATCCTCTCAAACAATTTCAACGTAACACCAGACAGGCTTTAAGTGCTCATTTCTACACAGTACAAATTCCAAGATAGTTTAAAACAGGGTATGGAAACTCATTTGTTGTGAAAACTGCTAAGATGTGGAACATACTTCCATCCATTATTTTTCCCTCTGTTAATAATGTTCCATTCTACAATTTACAAAAATTCAAAAGAAACCTTTATAGGTTAATTTGCAATCTAGTCCTTAACTTATCTTAATATCCTATTTCCCTACCATTTAACTAAACCAACATATTATCAAAGAACAAGTCGCATTGGAAATATTTTTAGTTTTTCAAACTATGATAGTTCCGGGCGCCGATAAAATGAAAGAAAAAAATCATTAACAAATAACAATAACAAAACAAAAAAAATTATAATGTCATTAATTAATTTTGTTCATTATTCATTTTCTTCCAACAGATTTTTTTTCTCTAAAAATTGTTTTTAACATACATACATACATACATATCTATCTACGCACCACAAGCAAAAGGTTGTTCTTATAATTTTAAAATGCAATATTTTTATAGATCTCATCTCAAAAAGAATAACTCTACACAACACATGCATAATATTTGAAGGTCAACAAAATATTATTATAATATTGTTTACGTGTGTTGTAAATTATATCTACTTGTTTTTATTTTTTCTTTTTTGTAGAGAAAAATATTTTTCTAAAACTTAAAAAATTTTTTTGGTTGGAATATTGAAATTTTCTAAAATATTCAGGTTTGTATTAACCTGTTCGGAACCACGAAGATATAATAAGTTAAAATTAAATTTACTGAATGTATATATTATAAATTGGGGATGTTCCTGGGCTTTGAAATTATCGATATTTTTTATTTTATTATTTTATTTTATCGTGAAAGAGAAAGTTATATTTTAAAGCTATATCAAAAAACTACAACCAGAACCAAAATAAACAAAATTCTAAAAAAAAATTGACAATAATGAATAACAAAAAATCAATTGCAAATTTGTCATCAATTTTTGGGACCAATAACAAGGACAATCCAATTTATTTTAATGATTCGCTTAACGCAGTATACTAAATTGCTGTTTAGCCGAGCTCGTCAGTAAAAGGAGGAAAAAAACTATGGATTTATGTGGATCAGAAACTCAAAAATATTTATGCGTAAAAGGAATGGTGATAAAAAATTCAAATTAGTTGTTTTGATGATTTCGATAAACTATAATTTTTTATTATCGGTCTTCCTTTGATAGGAGAACTTTTTAATTAAATTAATTACTTTCTTATAGTCTTCAAAGCAACTAAAATAAATTCTCTTTTCTTTTTGTCGGTTGTATTTACAATATTATGAATAACTTTTGTTCAATAATAACAATAACAATAACAATAACAATAACAATAACAATAACAATAACAATAACAATAACAATAACAATAACAATAACAATAACAATAACAATAACAATAACAATAACAATAACAATAACAATAACAATAACAATAACAATAACAATAACAATAACAATAACAATAACAATAACAATAACAATAACAATAACAATAACAATAACAATAACAATAACAATAACAATAACAATAACAATAACAATAACAATAACAATAACAATAACAATAACAATAACAATAACAATAACAATAACAATAACAATAACAATAACAATAACAATAACAATAACAATAACAATAACAATAACAATAACAATAACAATAACAATAACAATAACAATAACAATAACAATAACAATAACAATAACAATAACAATAACAATAACAATAACAATAACAATAACAATAACAATAACAATAACAATAACAATAACAATAACAATAACAATAACAATAACAATAACAATAACAATAACAATAACAATAACAATAACAATAACAATAACAATAACAATAACAATAACAATAACAATAACAATAACAATAACAATAACAATAACAATAACAATAACAATAACAATAACAATAACAATAACAATAACAATAACAATAACAATAACAATAACAATAACAATAACAATAACAATAACAATAACAATAACAATAACAATAACAATAACAATAACAATAACAATAACAATAACAATAACAATAACAATAACAATAACAATAACAATAACAATAACAATAACAATAACAATAACAATAACAATAACAATAACAATAACAATAACAATAACAATAACAATAACAATAACAATAACAATAACAATAACAATAACAATAACAATAACAATAACAATAACAATAACAATAACAATAACAATAACAATAACAATAACAATAACAATAACAATAACAATAACAATAACAATAACAATAACAATAACAATAACAATAACAATAACAATAACAATAACAATAACAATAACAATAACAATAACAATAACAATAACAATAACAATAACAATAACAATAACAATAACAATAACAATAACAATAACAATAACAATAACAATAACAATAACAATAACAATAACAATAACAATAACAATAACAATAACAATAACAATAACAATAACAATAACAATAACAATAACAATAACAATAACAATAACAATAACAATAACAATAACAATAACAATAACAATAACAATAACAATAACAATAACAATAACAATAACAATAACAATAACAATAACAATAACAATAACAATAACAATAACAATAACAATAACAATAACAATAACAATAACAATAACAATAACAATAACAATAACAATAACAATAACAATAACAATAACAATAACAATAACAATAACAATAACAATAACAATAACAATAACAATAACAATAACAATAACAATAACAATAACAATAACAATAACAATAACAATAACAATAACAATAACAATAACAATAACAATAACAATAACAATAACAATAACAATAACAATAACAATAACAATAACAATAACAATAACAATAACAATAACAATAACAATAACAATAACAATAACAATAACAATAACAATAACAATAACAATAACAATAACAATAACAATAACAATAACAATAACAATAACAATAACAATAACAATAACAATAACAATAACAATAACAATAACAATAACAATAACAATAACAATAACAATAACAATAACAATAACAATAACAATAACAATAACAATAACAATAACAATAACAATAACAATAACAATAACAATAACAATAACAATAACAATAACAATAACAATAACAATAACAATAACAATAACAATAACAATAACAATAACAATAACAATAACAATAACAATAACAATAACAATAACAATAACAATAACAATAACAATAACAATAACAATAACAATAACAATAACAATAACAATAACAATAACAATAACAATAACAATAACAATAACAATAACAATAACAATAACAATAACAATAACAATAACAATAACAATAACAATAACAATAACAATAACAATAACAATAACAATAACAATAACAATAACAATAACAATAACAATAACAATAACAATAACAATAACAATAACAATAACAATAACAATAACAATAACAATAACAATAACAATAACAATAACAATAACAATAACAATAACAATAACAATAACAATAACAATAACAATAACAATAACAATAACAATAACAATAACAATAACAATAACAATAACAATAACAATAACAATAACAATAACAATAACAATAACAATAACAATAACAATAACAATAACAATAACAATAACAATAACAATAACAATAACAATAACAATAACAATAACAATAACAATAACAATAACAATAACAATAACAATAACAATAACAATAACAATAACAATAACAATAACAATAACAATAACAATAACAATAACAATAACAATAACAATAACAATAACAATAACAATAACAATAACAATAACAATAACAATAACAATAACAATAACAATAACAATAACAATAACAATGACAATAACAATGACAATAACAATAACAATAACAATAACAATAACAATAACAATAACAATAACAATAACAATAACAATAACAATAACAATAACAATAACAATAACAATAAAACAATATTTCGAAAAAATTCCTTTTTTGGTTTTTTTTTATAATTTTGATTGATTTTTGTTTTATTTTAATTGATTCATAGAATCCCCTCAGTTTATAGTTTTTTGTAAAATGAGAAAAAAGTTTTTTGTTTGTAGAGTTCTTAAAAGAAAGTTTTACGAACCGCTTCTTTTCCTTTTTATAGTTCTTCGGACTTCCACAATTTTTGGTAAAAAAATATTCTTAACTCTGCTCGGGCGCTAGCGATTAAATCGCAAGTACAGTTATGTAAAAAAACAATAATTTTATTCACTGAATATATTTTTTACTTATTACAATTCAATTTTCTCCTTAGCGATTAAGAATTAGATTATTAATCCGTATTCTAATTAAGACTAAAAAATATTCTAAAATGCATTAACTTATATACTAATTTTGATGCATGTTGGGCCACGTGAATTCTCTTGATGGGAAAGAAAAAACCTTGATAGTTCAGTAGACGCTGAATAAGCGATTTTTGGTGAGAACATAATTTCGTTGTAGGCTTGTGGAAACATGAAAAATGTTGATAAACGCCGGATAAGCAATTTTTGGTGAGAACATAATTTTCCATTAACACTTATAGGAATGTGGAATTTGGTAACTTGATACGTTGTTAACTTTGATAACAATAACAATATAATATTGATAACAACAATAATAATATTGATAACCACAATAATAATATTGATACCAACAATAATAATATTGATAACAACAATAATATTATTGATAATAACAATAATAATATTGATAACAACAATAATAATAGTAATAATAATGATGATAATAATAGTAATAATAATGATGATAATAGTAATACTAATGATAATAATAATAATAGTAATGATAATAATAGTAATAAGAATGATAATAATAGTAATAATAATGATAATATATATATTAATATAAATAATTCATTATCAATAAATCAGTTTATACACCTTATTGTTAAAATGACAAAACAATCACTAACATAGGAGTGTCAATACGCTTTATCAAGATCAAGATTTAATTTTCAAGATTTTTCCTTGCTTATTTATATAACGTATCATATAATTGTCTTATAGAGGGTAAAACAAGAACTCATTTATCTGTTCTCATTCTCAATGAGAGCCTACCATCTAACTTCAAAGATTTGTATAATCTTTACCTTAGATATAAATAAAGATGTAGGGTTCACAACAAAAGAGGTCCAAGAGGTCCAACCTTAAGGCTTATCATAGTCACTGCGACAGTAATTACTATGCATAATCACTTAAATCAATCTCGTGGGAACGTAAAATAAAAATCTCTCAAAATACTAACCAGATAAATAACCAATTTATTAAAATTTATTTAGGTACGAATAATTTATACCTAGGTAATGTTTATTGCCTCCGAACTCTAATAATTCCTCTTATTCTAAATTTTATAGTGTATATCATATCATTTCCAATGCATATTGGATGACTCAATTTTCGTCTTTCACGATTTCAATGACCCGGCCCTTTCTTTTATTGTTGATGATTCTGGCAATTTGCTGTTACCAATTAACTTCCAGGACGAGATTAATTTCAGTCTTATTAGCGAGTTTTATAGTGATGATTTACAGCAGATTATTAGTTATCGCAACAACAATAATAAATGGTTCAAAATTGCATTTTCAAATGCATATGATAGAGTGGTGGTAAAGTTGGCTGATGATGCAGATAATCTTTTTATTAACACTAATCATCATAACGCAATCATCTTTGAGTTCTCTACTATAATTCCACTTTCGCGTAAAACTTACAATAATGAAATTGTATATGATTTCCGTAATGTTGACTACCAAAGCATTAATAATGCTTTATGACCTACTATCTGGGACGAACTGTTAGCACAACAGGATATCAACTCACTAATCTCTATCTTTTATTTAAAAACTTTTGAAATTATAAATGTTTTTGTACCTGAATTCCGTAAGAAAAACAAAATAACGGAACCTTGGTTAGATAGAGAACTTAGAACTTTGCATAACCAGCGCAATAAAATATACACAAAAATTAAACACACAATAGCTCCAAGCGATTATTATTGAATACGTATAAGCTACTTGCAAATGAATGAAACTGAAAGATCATACAGTCTATGAAAACTATGTCATTAGTATAGGCAACAAATTAATTAGTGATCCCAACATTTTTTTCGAATTTATCAACATAAAACGAAAAATATTCGGCTACCCTAATTCAATGTCCAAGGGCAATATTTTTTCCTGTTGCCCAAAAACAATTTGTAACTTTTTTCCGACAGTTTTCCAAAATTTTATCGTCCAAAAGAACAATTCAATAACTCTGCTTCTTCTTTATTTAATAGCTCAAATTTGTTAATCTCAGATCTCAGATCTATCTTTCCGAAAATGACATTTTTGAAGCTATTATGAACCTTGACACAAAGAAGGGTGCTGGACCTGACCTAATCTCTCCACTCTTCTTATATAACTGTGCTCATTATCTAATTACTCGTCTTCATTTTATTTTAAACAAAGCGCTTTCGAATGGTATAGAAATCCTCTGATTTAACTCCCATCTACAAAAAAGGTGAGAGATCATCAGTAGAAAACTATCGAAGTATAACCATCGTATCGACTATTCCAAAATTATTCGAAAAAAATGTTGTCAATAAAATTACTTCTGTAACAAATGCCAAACTGCGGATGCGGATTCGTTTTTCATGCCAACTGCGAAGTGGATTCGTTTTTCGTACATCGGATAGTATAGACCAACCAATTTTTACCGCATATTAATTAAAACTTAATTAAAATTAAAATTTAATTAAACTTTAACAATTGTAAATTCTTAGTCCGATTTTATAAAAAAAAAAATCAATTTTAAAACATTATTAAATATAAAACACAATTTTGATAAATTAAATTTTTGAAACATTAAATTTTTGAAACAAAAAGTTAATATAACTAAATAAGAAAGAAACAAGAAAAAAAAAGTGAAAAAGAAAGAATCGAGTTTAAGTTCATAAAAGTTTTAAACAATCACTTAACTAAAAAATACAAATAACTATCATAAAATTAATTTATCACATAATATATTATTAATTTTTTTTAACTTTATCAACTTATTTTTGTTCAATTTAATCAACCAATATCACCAGTTATAATATATCAAAAATCATTTTTTCCTATACATATATAATTTATCAAACAATCCTTCAAATTCTTTACCTTTAATAACTTATTTTTGTTCAATTAATTCAATTAATCAATATTACCAGTTGTGATATAAGTACTATTAAACACTTTAAAAAGAGAAAAATTTTAAATTATTTGGAAGACTACATAACCTAAAAATAAATACCTGAATCTGGATCATAAATCTGAGTTTATCTATTATGCTGTTCTCATCTTATTTACTTTGCAAATACCATCATTTTTATTTATTGTAATTTTATTTTTTTTTTATTTTTAACTTATCATCATTTTCTTTTCCTAATAACTTAATTATTTTTCCTTAATAATAAATTTGCAATATAGATAGCATTACATTGAATTATTAAATATTAATACTTAATTTTTTTGCTTGTAAAATATTTAACTTGTTTCAACTTTTACTGGCTAAAATTACTTTTTGCTTTTACTTAATTCATTTGTACAATAGTAACTTTTTTTTTTGTAAACTTAACTTATTATTTTCACTTCAAATACTTATTTTTATTTTTGTACATTTTTGATTTTTTTTGTTTTAATTTGTACATTTTTAATTTTTGTAATTGAACTTTTGTTTACTTGATTTTTTAAAAAAAAACAATGTACAATATGTTTCTTTGTACTATAGCCTTCCTTTTCCTTAGTAATAAATATTTCATAATTCCTACAAAATGGAATTAGAAATAGATAAAAATAAATCTATTTCTCAATTAATTCCGGTTGTTGTCTCGTATAATTATTAGTGGTGAATATGTGAGGAGCATTGCTTGCATTTGATAAGGTATTAAAAACTGTCAAATGCAATAGATATTTTTCTATATTCACTATTAATTTTTTACGATGTTATCGAATTACATTTTCGTTAGGTATAGTTCTTTCTTTTTATTTCTTTTTTGTTTTTGGATTAACTTTTATTTTATATATTATTTGTAGTATATTTTTGCTATATTAATTTAAAACTTATTTAAATATTTGCATAATTCTTATTCTAATTTTTACTATTTTAAATTTTCGATTTCTGTACGCAATTGTAGGTACTTAATGATCGCCAACTTTTCTATTCATTTTTGCAATATTCGTGGGCTTGCATCAAACTTTTGTGTCGTAGAGGCCCATTTAATCTCTGAAAGACAAGCACTATTAACACTATACGAAATTCAAGTTAGAGACGACAATATTAATTTTAATAATAACGGCTACTCTTTAGTTTCACATTTTATATCCCATAGAGGTATCGCTTTATATATTCGCTCTGATGTAGCTTTTAACACCCTTCACAATCTAAGAGGCTCCAACCATATTTTTCACTATATATGGATAAAACTCCGTGCTAAAAAGTCTACAATTTTTTTTGTTTTTTATACAGATCTCTCCAATCAACGGCGCTAGAGACAGCTGTGGTTATTGATCAACTATCCGACAACATAAACTCAATCCTGGAAAAATACCCAGATGCCAAGATTGTTGTTGTTGGCGATTTCAATGTACATAACAAGAACTGGCTCCATTTTTCTAGTCACAACAAGTCTGGCTCAATTCAAGTTGAATTATTTTAAAACCTCTTCCAACTTTCTCAACTTGTCAAGAACCCAACGAGGATTCCCGACCATATCGTCCAAAACCAACATCTTTTGGACCTATTTCTGACTACCAATCCAGAAAAATATATGGTTTCTGTTAGCTCTCCAATCGGTAATTACGATCACTGTGGGTATGACACATACTCACAGTGATCGTAATACCCACACATACCCACAGTGATCGTAATTGGACCTATTTCTGACTACCAATCCAGAAAAATATATAGTTTCTGTTAGCTCTCCAATCGGTAATTCCGATCACTGTGAGTATGATACATACCCAAAGGGATATTTTGTGGGTAATGACACTTGTTCAGTTGAGATAAAATCGTTGATGCCACCTCTCAAAATATTTCACCGCACCACTAGAGTGGCCTCAAGTGCTCTTGCCTACTATGTGAAGCTTTCTAAATGGTACTCTACAGGTTATAGCAATTCGTTTGTTTTTAGAACTGCAAAAATGTGGAACCTATTACCATCCTCTGTGTTTCCAAAAGTTGACGATTTTTTGATTTACAATTTGCACAAATTCAAGACGAATCTTAACAAATTTATGATGCAATTACCCTCTCATTCCCCTTTATCCGCATTTTTCCCTTCCGTATCCCATACAATTTAGTCAACTACTTTTTAGTACAAAAGAACATATTCCTAGATTAAGATTATCGAAACAAAAAAAAACTTAACGAACAACAACACGGTTTCAGAAAAGGTTGTTCCACTACAATGAACCTTATGTTATACACATCTGAAATCCAGAATTAAATGACGAAAGGACATCCAGTTGATGCACTTTACATTTATTTTAGCAAAGATTTCGATCGTGTAGATCACTA
Source organism: Poecilobothrus nobilitatus (assembly GCA_947095535.1). Lineage (NCBI taxonomy): Eukaryota > Metazoa > Arthropoda > Insecta > Diptera > Dolichopodidae > Poecilobothrus > Poecilobothrus nobilitatus. Next base: position 159,780,054 of record OX352772.1, on the reverse strand, counting down.
CACTTTGCTAAACAAACTTACAATTTTTGGTATCTCGGGTTCTTTTCTTGCATGGTTTAACTCATATTTATCAGAAAGGACCGCTAACGGTAAATTTGAAGGTATATTGTCGAATATAAACGATGTTACTTCTGGTGTACCACAAGGAAGCCATTTAGGGCAACTTTTATTCAATGTATTTATTTCTGATCTTTCAGAATTTTTGGGTGCCATACCTCACATTGCGTTTGCTGACGACCTAAAAATATATCAAGTCGTAAACGATAGTTCAGACGCAGCTTTACTTCAATCAAGCTTATCCTCATTACATGATTGGTGCACAACCAACAAATTAGAGCTCAATATTCAGAAATGCTTGCTAATGAGTTTTTCTTTTGTGTACGGCTACAGATAATTTAATACTTGAAAGAGTGTTTAGTATTACTGATCTCGGAATTCTACTTGATAGTAAAGTTAACTTTAATTTATGACCACTTAATTTTAGAGCAAATAAAATGTTAGGTTTCATTAAGAGAAGAACTAAAGAATTTACTAACTTAGCTGTTACAAAAACTCTGTGTTGTTCGCTAGCTCGTTCTGTATTAGAATACGGTAGCATTATATAAGATCCAGCTTTTCAGGTTCATTCTAACAAAATTGAGTCAGTTCAAAAACAGTTTCTTCTATTTGCATTAAGAAACCAATATAACCCTTCAGACTTTTTAAATTTTCCTAGCTACACAACAAGACTTAAATTCTTAAACATGCGCCCATGGTCCTCACGTAGACAAACATTTTCATCTTGTTTTACTTTTGACATTCTAAATAATAATATTGTTATCCAATCTCTTAATTACAAATTTAGACTTAATGATAGAGTTAGACAAACAAGATAGGTACCCGAAATTTTTAATGGATTATAAACACCGTACAGAATACGGAAGAAATGAACCGATAAACAGATGTTGTATAACATTTAATAAAATTAGTATCTACATAAATATATTCTTCAACATTTTCCAGAAATACCTTGAAAAATACTTTACATCAGCATTTTTTCAATTTACTGACCTCAGACAATTATACCTTTTTTCGTTTAGGTAAAAGGATTTTTCGGTTAAATGTAAGTCTTTCGTTTAATAAAAAGTTTTTACGTTTAAATGCAAGTTTTTTGCTTAATAAAAAGTTTTTGCGTTTAACAAAAAGTTTTTGTATTAAATGTGGATTTTGTATTAAATGTGGGTGAAGTGCAAGTATATTTTATATTTTTTTATAAATAAAATAAAAAACTATTTTATTCAAGTTTTTGTTGACTTTTTATTTAAAGTACTGTAATTATAATGTATTTTTACAAATTTTAATTAAATATTAAATAAAATAAAAAATAATCAATAAAATAATATAAGATTATTTAAAAAGCTTTAAAAGAAAGAAATAGGTTTGGTCTCATAAGTAATACACAGGACTCTAAAAGAAGACCGAAAAATAACACTGAAATTAGTGCGATGTGAGGTTCAGCAAATGAATTCAGTTTCAACAATTGCATTACGAAAATGTTACGTATTAGATTGTATATCTAATGCACCAAGAAGAAAACAGTGTATCTTTATAGATGAAAGTGGATTTAATCTACACCTAAGAAGATAAGGTAACTATTCATAAAATCCGTATGGTTTCTGATAGTTTGCAAGGAAAACCATACAATTTAAAATACTACTCATATTTCCGGATGCTGAATCCAATTAAAAACATGTTTTTAAAAATAAAATTTATAGTAAGAGCAATGCTTGCAGGAATAGTAATTCAAATTTGTAGATTGCACTGAAGAGGCTGCAAACCAAACAACAAAAGAAGAATTTGAATTTTTGAATTTGATATATGAACCATATGCTGGAGAATCTAAATATTATATTATTAATTTTATTTTTATTTTTAGAGTGTATTAACTATTTAATAATAAAATAAGTAACTTCAATTCTATAATCTATGTATACATAAATTATTTACATATAAATCGTATCTGAAAAAAAAAATTCAAAAGTTCGTATTAAAGATTTATATATATTTAGAAACATTTCAATTTACCTATTTAAATGACTGGCCTTCTTAAGCCTTACCAAAATTCTCCATCATATGGTTCACATATCCTTCGCAATCTGCTCTTTCTATTTGATCTACAGCTTGTTCAATACAATCTATCAAATTAGCGTTGGTTGTTTCTGACAACATTCCTCTTACTATAATTTTTATTTTTGAAAACATGTTTTCAATCGGATTCAGCATCCGCGAATATGATGATAAAAATTTTAAATGGTATGGTTTTCCTTCAACAATATCTGCAACCATACGGGTTTTATGAATGGCTGCATTATCCATGATAAGCCATGTACCTGCCATATAACTTCTTTCATCAAGTATTTCAATTAGCTCACTCAAAAATATAGAAAATTTTTTCGAATTGCATGTGCTATTCGAAATTATATTAGTGTGGACCACTCCTATGCTACACATAGCTGCTATCAATGTAATGTTCCTACCCCTAGAGGTAGGAACAGTAGTAACGCCCGTTCGTTTCTTTTTGACCTTGCAAACGATCTTCTTAGGTGTAGATTAATTCCATTTTCATCTATATAGATACACTGTTTCCTTCTTGGTGCATTAGATTTAAAATCGAATGCGTAACATTTTCGTAATGCGATTGTTGAAACTGAATTCATTTGCTGGACATGACATCGCACTAATTTCAACGTTATTTTAAGGTTTTCTTTTAGAGCCCTGTGTATTACTGTTAAGCTCAAACCTATTCCTTAAAAATCATTCAATAACTACAAATTAAGTAACTTACACAATATCTATATGTTGAAAATTATAAAATGTAAATTATAAATTCTATTATGTTATATCAGATATAATACATAAGTCATAACTTATTTTCTAGAATTTTAAGGAAGGTTCTAAATTATCTGGGTCACCATTGATTAAGAATTATATGTATATAGTAATATAAGACCTTAAAGTGGTCATATTTTATCTAATATATTTTATCTAAAATGATACTTAACTTAACAATTAACATTTTTAAATAATCTGTTCCATTTTTATTTAACTGGAAACAAATATTATCTCTTTTCTTTCTAAAGTAAATATTCTACAAAAAACAATTTCAACTAAAAATAATTTTAACCCACTTAAGAATATTTCCGCTTATACTTTCACGCGTTGTTATAAATGCAATGATAACAAAATTCATTTTCAATAATTATGACCTGTATTCATTTATGAAAATGAATTTCGTCAATATTGTAATATTACAAATTCTTAAATGGAATATTCATAAACTAGATTATTTATTGGTAACGCTGATAAAACAAAATTGGTTCAGTTCTAACTTCCTAGTTTTAATTTTTGTATTTAAGTATTATCTTTTTCATGGAAAATTTGAGTTTTTGTTTAAGGTCCTAAGACATAAGATACATTAAAGGTACATTAAAAACCTAAGAAAAATAAATTGTAAAAATTAAAAAAAGAAACAAAGTTAATAAAATAAAGAAAATTAAAAATTAAAAGTGAAATTTAATTAATTAAAATAAAATTGGCGCAGGATACGTTGAGTACATTTTGATATTGCAAAAAAATTCCAAGCTTAAAGTTCAACTGAGTCTGATTGAACGATATTAAATTTGTGTACTTGTGTTCAATACTTAACATCGTATCGCGAACGATGTTACGATTACGATGTTAAGTATTAAGTATTTTTAAGTATCAAAAAGATAAAAGTGTTAATAAATAAAATCAAATTAAATAAATTTTCTATAAACTAATAACTAACTAACTATTAATCGAAAAGATTAAATAAATTTTAGAACGTTTCTAACTAGTAACTAGAAAAAAAAAAAAAAAAAACATTTTTCTTTTTTAAATTTGATAATAACAATAAATGTTAACCTGGAAAATTACTGTCTATAGAAAGAACAGACCAGATAAAACTTGTTTAGTAAATTTTAAACATAAAATATTGTGTAAATTATTGAATAAAAAAATAAGACTCTTTTATACGTCACATAAAAGAGAAAAAAATTTTCATAAAAAAATAATAAGAAAAAGAGCATCTCTAGTGCTTCCATCAAGAGACCAGTATTTCTACCAAATCCATCGAACGAAAACTCCAGACATCAAGACATCAGTTCAACAGGAATCAACTAATCCAACAGCAACAACACTGCAAGAGACCTTATTTTTTTACGGTAAAAATATATTCTAAGAAAATTTTTTTTTAATGTTATCAATCTCTTAATACTATTGGTGAATCTTTTTTTTGAAAAAATAAAGAAAAAAATTATTTTAATAATTTTAATTTTTGCTAAACTAGTAAAATTCTTATCTATTTGTGATATAAATCTCTTAATACTATTGGTGAATCTTTTTTTTGAAAAAATAAAGAAAAAAATTATTTTAATAATTTTAATTTTTGCTAAACTAGTAAAATTCTTTCTCTTTGTTTACATTTATTGTTTATTGAATGAATTATTTTTTTTTCAAGTTTAAATTTTTTCTGCTGTTGTTATCTTTTTTTTTATTTGAATAATTAAGTAATAACGTAAAAGTAATAATTTTTAATTTTTTTTTTGACTCATCAAAAAAAAAAAAAATTTTTTTGTAATTTCGTTTATTTTGATATTAAATTTCTATAAAATATCAATTTTTTTTTTCAAGTTCAATTCGATTTATTTGCTAGTTAAAAGAAAATATATTTTTTTTTTCCCTCTCTCTTTAACCATTGACGCCCAAACACTACAAGTGATAAATTTCTTGTCCAGTAATATTAATAATATTACTCCATTTAACGAAGAAAAATTTGCTTTATCGGGTTTTCTTGCTCGTGTAGACATATTAGTAGCCACAATTAACTCGTTCAATGCTAAGTTATCTACCAGTTATAATAGGATTTATAAAAGATAGAATCATAGGTAAGGCGAGGGAACAATTATGTAAATATGATCCGATATCAACCTGGCCTGAACTTAAGCAAGTTTTAATCAGTAACCATGGAGAACGTACTCCAATTCCCGAAATAATTGACGAAATAAAATTTTTTAGATGTAATACTACAGTTAAAAATTTTTATGATGAAATTAGTAGTTTACTTTGTAAATTAAATAATCCTTATGTTTTAAATAATCGAGGTACACCCGACCAAATTCTAGATAATTAAAGAATGGTTTTAAACCATTTCACGGAAAATCTCCCACCCTTAGCAAAAAATTTGATAGGATGTAAGGATCCAACTAACATTGATGAAGCTCTAGATTTATTAAATAAATTTGGGTATTTATCACAATCAAAAAATTATAACGATCAAAATAGTAATAACTTTAAGAATAAAACTTTTCAAAATAGATTTCAGAATAGAAACAATCAAACAAATTTTAATAATTTTCGAAATAATTCAAACAGATACTCTGTAAATCCCCCCAGGATTAACACTGCTAATTCTAATAATAATTACCGATCTAATTATACTGGTAACCATAATCAAAATTATAATTCTAATTATAGATTCGATAATACAAGGAATAATGGTTCTAGCCCTAATTTCAATCATAGATTTAATAATACTGTTGGTAATAACTCTTTCCGTAATAATCATAATAATAATTTATTAATTTAATAAAATCATAATAACAAAATATTGTTGTAACAATTATTACAACAATAACCCATCAAATAGACGGTCAAGTCCAGAGCCAATGGATGTTGTGGAAGTTGCCACAAATTATAAAAGTAACAATTATCAACAAAATCAAAAATTTTTAAAAGGGTGCAAAAAGAAATTACCCTATATAGTTGTGAAAACTAATGTAAGAAATTTGCGTTTCATCATCGATAGCGGTGCTGAAATAAGCATTATAAACCCCAATAATTGTAACCCTAAATGGAGAATTCCTACAAAAAGAGTATCCATGAATGTCTTAAATCTTACTATAAATTCTCCCACCTGCTATAAGTTTCCTCTTTTTAAAGAATTTAAAGAATCTCATAATTATCTAGTCGAGTTCGTTGAATATAATTTTCATAATAAATTTTATGGTATCATTGCAAATAATATTCTTGTTAATGTAAATGCCGTAATAGATTATAAAAATAGAATTCTTAAAACCCGAAACGCAACTATACCTTTTTATCTCAATGAAGAAGAAGAAATATATTCAAATAATTGTTATAGAGATGACTCTATTAATATTTTTAGCAACGAATACTTTCAAAACAATCTACCTAAAGAATGTTACTCTAAAAATCACTTAAACAATGTAGATGAAAAAAAACTAAAATACTTACTCAATTCATATCAGGACGTTTTCTTTAGAGAAGGAGATAATCTCTCCTTCACGTGTGAAATAAAGCACGAAATAAAAACTCAAAATGAAATACCCATCTTTAGTAAATTATACCGTTACCCTGAAATTCATATAACAGAGGTTGACAAACAAATTCAAGAGATGTTGGAACAAAAGATCATAAAGCTTAGTAACAGCCCGTACAATTCACCAATTTGGGTGGTTCCAAAAAAATTAGATAATACAGGAACCCAGAAATGGCGGATTGTAGTGGATTATAGAAAACTGAATGAAGTAACCATAAATGATAAATTTCCGATACCGAATATAGAAAATATATTCGATAAATTGGGAAAATGTAATTATTTTACAACTCTCGATGTGGCGCAGGGATTTCATCAAATCGAGGTGGATCCAAAGGATCAACCCAAAACTGCTTTTTCAACCGCCAATAGTCATTTCGAATTTTTAAGGATGCCATTTGGACTGAAAAATGCACCATCTACATTCCAACGACTAATGAATCACGTCTTGGAAGATTTCATTAATGTCATATGTGTAGTATATCTCGATGACATACTAATATTTTCTACTAGTTTCGAAGAACATTTACTATCTATTAACAAAATCTTGCGAAGGCTAAGGGAAACTAACCTCAAGGTACAAATAGATAAATGTAATTTCGCTAACACTTCTACAAAGTTTCTGGGTCATGTCGTAACTGATAAAGGAATCAAGCCTGATAACGAGAAAGTTAAAGCTATACAAAGTCTAACAATCCCCACAACTATTAAAGGTATTCGTCAATTTCTCGGTATAACCGGATACTATAGGAAATTTATTAAAGACTACGGAAAAGTAGCCTATCCTTTAATCAAATGTTTAAAGAAGACCGAAAAAATAGAGTTAAAAGACAAAAATTATATTAATGCATTTAATAAACTAAAAATACTTCTTATTAGTGACCCTATATTAAAACCACCTGATTTCGAAAAAGACTTTACATTAATTACGGACGCATCCAATATTGCAATAGGTGCAGTCTTAACCCAATCAAATCACCCTATATGTTATGCTTCAAGAACATTAAACGAACACGAAAAACGATATTCCACTATCGAAAAAGAGTTACTAGCTACAGTTAATTTTAGAGTTTATTTATATGGCAGGCATTTTACAATTTGCACTGACCATAAGCCTCTGGTTTGGTTAAGTAACATCAAGGAACCGAACATGAAGCTCCAGAGATGGAAAATTCAATTAAATGAATACGACTTCAAAATTTCTTATTTAAAAAGGAAATAAAATACTGTCGCTGACGGTTTAAGTAGATTCGTTTCAGAAAATGAAAACGACCTACAATTAAACGTTTTATTTAATAATGATACTAATAAAGAAATTAATTCTGTCAATGAAATTGAAGTAACAAGAAAACCAATAAATCTTTATAAAACCCAAATTTATTTATACGAAGGCTCAAAAGAGAAAAATATTATTAAAATAGTTAACAAAAAGGTCCAGAATCACGTTACTTTCGAAGAGAATAGTATCTTTTGTGATATATTGAAAACCCTATTGAAAAACAAAGGGGTTACCTGTGTTTATTCAGAAAATGAAGATATTTTCAATAAATTTCAAAACGCTTAACCAATATTTTTCTAAAAACAAAGAATTGAAAGTAGTCAGATCTAAGCGAAAGCTAATTGATGTATCAGATAATGAAAAGATACTAACCATAATTAAAGAAGAACATCTGAGTAGAAATCACCGCGGAGTTTGCGAAGTTTATAATGAATTAAAACTAAAATATTATTGGCCAAACATATTAGAAACAATAACAAAATTAATTAATAATTGCGAAGTTTGTCTATTGGCAAAACATGACACCCTGTGAAAATACCTTTCAAAGTTAGTGAAACGGCTCAGAGCTTCAACGAAATCGTGCATGTGGATATCTGGTTTCCTTATCGAAATGTGATGTACTTCACCATAATTGATAAGTTTAGTAAATATGCAACTGTGCATAAACTAGACGATAGAAACTGGATGTCAATTTTAAAAGTTCTTAAGGAACGAATCCAATTTCTTGCGAAAATGAAAAAAATTGTATTCGATAATGAACGTTGTATTTTACATAATTCCGTTGACTTATTTTTAAAAGAAAATAATATCGAATCACATGCTACTACACCTGGTAGTAAGACAGGGAACGCCGATATTGAAAGATTTCACGGGACTCTTAATGAACATCTCAGAATCCTTGAAGTTGCAAATTCAAATGAGGATTTTGAAGACAAAATATTTAAGATTATCGGAATCTATAACAATACTATCCACTCAACAACTAAGCTTTGTCCCATTGACTTCATTCAAAAGAATTTCTGCCAGGAAGATATCCGTTCGATCGCGAATCAGTTCGAAGAGAACAAAAATTCAAAAATCGAGCAACTCAATAAATAAAAACTTCAAGCTCTATGAAAATGTCGTCAGAAACAGAGACATTGGAAAGAATAATCCAAAGTATAAAAAATTAAGTAAATACACTAAAAATGGTTCATACATCATTGACACTAGTAATAATAGAAAAACACGGTACACTATCACGCAACAGAAACGAAAATTTAAACACCAAAAATAAGAAAAATTAATTTCTCTTTTCTCGTTCTAGATGTTTTTCATCATGATCTCTCTGTATCTAGTCCCAATTCTAGTAGGACAATTATTGGAAATTAACAACATCAATAACGATCATGGTTTCGCTTTATTAAGATTGAACGAAAGACTCATAGTGGACTATTACACAAAGTTCCTCCATATTACTAACCTTAGTCAGTATGAAGAAGCCGTTAATACTATTGAAAACCACCTTAAAATTTTAAATATAACCGATAAAACTAGTGATTTTGAAATTTTTAATCGTGAACTAATTCTTGCTAAACATAATCTTAGAATAATTACATTGCATGCTACTACAGCAACTCGCGTAAAACGTGGCCTATTAAATATATTGGGTACTGGCCTAAAATTCATTTCGGGAAATATGGACTCCGAAAACGCTGAAGAAATTTTTAATCATCTAAAAAACTTGGATGACAATACATTACAAATGACAGACCAACTAAATAAACAAGTTGTTGTAAATAATAATTTAATAAGGCATTTAGACGAAATAACCACCCACATTAAGCTTCAACAACAAGAACTCAATCAATACTTAGAAAACATTACTATGACAACGAATAAAGTAATACTACTTATGGAAAAACCCAAATTTATAAATCATATCTGCTAAGAATTTCTGCAGATATTAATCTAATTATTAGACAATTAGAAAAAATCTCTGACATACTTCTGATGAGCAAACTGGACGTGTTACCTCATGACATATTTTTTGACGAAGATGTCAATAAATTCAATATCACTAGCATACATTAGAAATATCCTTATCCTTAATATCCTACCATACATTAGAAATAGTGTGCTAATTCAAGGTAATTCATTGATATTTGTTATTAGCATACCTAATTTTACACAGGAAAATTATTTTGATTGCTTGGTAATTCCTTTCCCTAACCAGCAAAAAGAAGAATTAGATTACGAAATTGAAAAAGTCATCGTTAATAATAATAAAGTCTATAAAGATGGCAATATAATATTAAAGGTAAAAAATTTAAAACCTCATTCTGATAATTGTTTGCGTAATATATTAGAAACAGCTAACACTTGCAAATTAAGAATAAATAACGATAGTTTAATTGAAGAAATTTCTAACGGCATAATTATTACAAAAAATTTACATACAACCCAACTTACACAAAATTGTTTAGAACAACAAACTAGTATCAAAGGTAATAACATCATAAAATATAAAAATTGTCATATAAAAATGAATGATCTTTTATTTACTAATAAAATAGAAAACTTCACCAATAGTATTGTAATTCCCACCATTCATGTTAATTTTACAAAATTAATTAATAATGTAATATTGGAAAAAATAAATTTAGAAACTATTAAAAATAGAGAAATTATTGACTATGTTCAACTTGAAACAAAAAAAATAAATTATACATTTATGATTGTAAATTCAATAATAATCCTTTTTTTTGTAATATTATTATTAACTAAATTTAAATGTAAAAAACGAAGAATTGAACCAATTATAATCGAACCAACTATAAATACTGCAGAAAAATTACCCACCATCACATTTAAAGCCTAAAACATTTGCGGAGACCCCAAATTCTTTGGGGGATGGAGGAGTAATATAAGACCTTAAAGTGGTCTTATTTTATCTAATATATTTTATCTAAAATGATACTTAACTTAACAATTAACATTTTTAAATAATCTATTCTATTTTTATTTAACTGGAAACAAATATTATCTCTTTTCTTTCTAAAGTAAATATTCTATAAAAAACAATTTTAACTAAAAACGGGGAAGAGTGCAGTAGAGTAGACTGTGTCAACTCTGGGATACCCGTATGAACGTAATATATCCTGTTTCTAAAATATTCAGATGTTTTAGTACCGAACTACAGAGATATATTTATGTAAATTGTGGAGTTGTATGACAGCTACCCGAATCTATTGCGTCTAGCTTCATTAAGTTCCAAGAAATGCAAGAAGCCTGAACCGGCTACTTTAGACCAATCAAATTTTACAAAAGTTTTTGGCATGCAACTGGATCATCATTTGCAAAGTTTCAGATACCTAGATTGAATAGACACTGGGTTATTTCCATTTAAAGAAAGAAGTTGTATAGCAGCTACTCGAACCCGTCGGCCGAAAATGCTGGAGTTAAATAGTAAAACTAACAATTTTACAGAAGTGACGTAAAAACAATGTCAGCCTCCTAGCTCCTTTATTTTTTGAGTTATCGTGCGGACGGACAGTGAGTTATTTTCATTTAAAAAGAGAAGTTGTATGGCAGCTACCCGAACCCGTCGTACCAGCAGAACCAAATTTTGCAGAAGTTGTTGCCATAAAACTTGATCATCATTCGCAAAATTTCAGATACCTAGATTGAATAGACACTGGGTTATTTCCATTTAAAGAAAGAATTGTATGGCAGCTACTCGAACCCGGCGGCCGAAAATGCTGGAGTTAAATAGCAAAACTAACAGTTTCGTAAAAGTGACGTAAAAAAAATATCAGCCTCCTAGCTCCTTTATTTTTTGAGTTATCGTGCGGACGGACACTGAGCTATTTTCATTTAAAAAGAGAAGTTGTGTGGCAGCTACCCGAACCTGTTGCACCAGCACAACCAAATTTTGCAAAAGTTGTTACCATAAAACTTGATTATCATTTGCAAGATTTCAGACGCTTCGCTTCATTAAGTTCCAAGAGGTGCAAGAAGCCTGAACCGGCTGCTCTAGACCAACCAAATTTTACAAAAGTTGTTGGGCTATAACTCGACACCTCTTTACTAAATTCCAGGTTCCTAGCTTCAATTGACACTGAGTTATTCTCATTTAAACGGATAAGTTGTATGGCAGCTACCCGAACCCGCCATACCAACACAACCAATATTTACAGAAGTTGTTGCCATAAAACTTGATCATCATTTGCAAAATTTCAGAAACCTAGCTTGAATAGATACTGAGTTATTTCTATATAAAGATAGAAGTTGTATGGCAGCTACTCGAACCCGCCGACCGAAAATGTTGGATTTAAATAGCAAAACTAACAATTTTGCAAAAGTGACGTAAAAAAAATTTCAGCCTCTTAGCTCCTTTATTTTTTGAGTTATCGTGCGGACGGACGGACGGACGGACGTACATGGCTTAATCGACTCAGAATTCGATTCTGAGCCGATCCATACCTGTGACACTATATCTAGCTCGACTCCTTTAAGGTGTCAGAAACGTAATGGCAAATTTATTATACCCTTGAACATAGTTCATACGGGTATAATAATTTTAACCCACTTAAGAATATTTCCGCTTATACTTTCACGCGTTGTTATAAATGCAATGATAACAAAATTCATTTTCAATAATTATGACTTTTATTCACTTATGAAAATGAATTTCGTCAATATTGTCATATTACAAATTCTTAAATGGAATATTCATAAACTAGATTATTTATTGGTAACGCTGATAAAACAAAATTGGTTCAGTTCTAACTTCCTAGTTTTAATTTTTGTATTTAAGTATTATCTTTTTCATGGAAAATTTTAGTTTTTGTTTAACGTCTTAAGACATAAGATACATTAAAGGTACATTAAAAACCTAAGAAAAATAAATTGTAAAAATTAAAAAAAGAAACAAAGTTAATAAAATAAAGAAAATTAAAAATTAAAAGTGAAATTTAATTAATTAAAATAAAATTATATAGATAAACAATTTCATGCTAAAAATTTCTATGAAATTTTATTCGCATTTTTTAAATTTGCTCTAAACTCTGGGATATTGTGAATGCATTTGTGCTCATATTTCTCTTCAAAATATATCTATTACAAAAAGTAGTTTCACTCACCTCTTGACTACAAAATTCTAATTTATACCATTTTATATTTTTACTCTCAATTTATATCTATTCTATGTCTATCTATTCTAATTTGTAGACGATTTATAGTTACCACTTTACTTAGTAGTGTTAGTACTAGTAGTCTATCACTCTATTATATATATGGATTATAGCTATTCTGATTGATGTATGGTGTGAATGTATTTTATATTTCTATTCTAAAATAGCTATAGTTAATATAGTGTGTATATGTATTTATATACCAATCCAATATGATTCAAATGTATGAAAATTTTTGGAAATGTATATTTGTATATTCATTTATAATGGAATATCAATTACCATTTTGTTCTGTGTTTTAACTGAAAATTCCTTGAGAACTAAAAATTTTTATTTGTGAAAATTATACTTACCTATAATAATTGTCCATTAATTGTCCATTTACAGAAAGGATCGTGATTATCTTTCTGCAAATTGTTCGCGAGGAGGTGGTGTTCTACTTGCTGTAAAGAATAACTTATCTAGTGTACCATTAATCACTGGTACACATCAATCTTTCGATCACCAATTTGTTAAAATAAAATTAGGTACAAATAATTTATACCTAAGTATTGTTTATTTCCCTCCGAACTCTGACAATTCCTCATATTCTGATTTTTATAGTGTATGTCACAATATTATTTCAGAAATGCATGAGGATGACTCAATTTTTGTGTTTGGCGATTTCTTTTATCGTTGACGACGCTGATAATTTGTTATTACCGGTTAACTTTCATGACGAAATTGACTTAGTCTTATTAGCGAGTTCTTCGGTAACGATTTACAACAAATTATCAGTTATCCTAATAGTAATAATAAGTGGTTAGATCTTGCATTTTCAAATGCATATAATAGAGTGTCGGTTAAACTCGCTGATGATGTTGATAATCTTTTTACCAACTCTGCTCATCATAACGAACTTATTTTCGAGTTCTCCACTTCTATCCCACTCTTGGCCAAATCTTACAATAATGAAATTGTATACGATTTTTTTGATGCTGACTATCAAAGTATTAATAATGCTTTGTCATTAATGACATGGGACGAACTGTTAGTGCAACAGGATCGGCGCAATAAAATGTACAAAAAACTTAAACATCATCAAGCACCATGTGACGACTTATTGAATATGTATAAGCAACTTGCACTTGAATTTAAACAAAAACCCAATGCAGCATATGAAAACTATGTCACGGAAATTTGCAACAAACTTGTTACTGATCCTAAAAAATTTTTTGATTTTGTTAACACAAAACGGAAATTATTTGGGTATCCCAATTCAATGACATCAAAAGACAATGTGGTTTCTGATTGCCCAAAAGAAATTTGTAACATCTTTTCTGATCATTTTCTACAAGTCTATCGTCCAACAGCACCAGTTACCACATCGACTAATTCCTTATCTAATAGCTCAAATTTGCTATTTACAGACGTGTATCTTTCTGAAAATGTATTCTTGAAGCAATTTTGAGCCTTGATATAAAAAAGAGTGCTGGTCCGGACTTAATTCCTCCAATATTTTTATATAATTGCTCTCACAGTCTAATCTTCCCTCTTCATTTTATTTTCAATAAGTCACTTTTAATTGGGATTTTCCCACAAAAGTGGAAATCCTCCCACTTAACCCCTATTTTTAAAAAAGGGGATAGAGCATCGGTGGAAAATTATCGAGGTATAACAATCCTTTCGACTATACCTAAATTATTTGAAAAAATTGTCGTTGATAGAACTACTCCTATCATAAATGCAAAACTAAATGAACAACAACATGGTTTCGGAAAAGGTCATTCAACTACTACGGACCTGATGGTTTATACATCTGAAATCCTGAATCAAATGGAGAAAGGGTATCAAGTTGATGCAATTTACACTGATTTTAGCAAAGCTTTCGATCGTGTAGATCACTTCACTTTGCTAAACAAACTATCAACTTTTGGCATTTCGGGTTCATCTCTTGAGTGGCTTAATTCTTATCTTATAGAAAGAAATCAAACTGTTATATTTCGTGGTGTATTATCCAACACCATCGGGGTCACTTCCGGTGTACCGCAAGGCAGCCATTTAGGCCCGCTTCTGTTTAATGTTTTTATTTCAGATCTTTCGGAATATCTAAGCAATATACCTCACATTTCGTTTGCTGATGACCTAAAAATATATCAAGTGGTTAAAGATAATTTTGATGCAGCTGAACTTCAATCAAGCTTATCAGTGTTACAAGCTTGGTGCACGTCAAATAAATTAGAACTCAACATACAGAAATGTAAGGTTATAAGCTTTACACGTAAACGGTCTTCTTTAATATATGACTACAAAATAGATAATGTAACTCTTGAAGGGGTTTTTAGCATTACTGATTTAGGAATTCTTCTCGATAATAAACTTAATTATAATATTCACTATGATCTAATAGTTTCAAAGGCTAATAAAATGTTAGGTTTCATTAAGAGAAGAGAAATTAGGTTTCATTAAGAGAAAGAATTTAGCGACTTAGCTGTGACTAAATCTCTTTATTGTTCCCTAGTTCGATCTATCTTAGAATACGGTAACATTGTTTGGGATCCAGCCTTTGCAGTTCATTCCAATAGAATCGAATCAGTTCAAAAGCAATTTCTTTTATTTGCATTAAGGAATCAATATAACCCTTTTGATTTTGCTAATCTACCTAGTTACACTACAAGACTTAATTCATTAAACTTGCTTTCTTTATCTTTACGTAGACAACTATTAATTGTCATCATGTTTTACTTTTGATATTTTGAATAATAGTATTTCTATTCAATCTCTTAATAACAAGTTTAGACTTAACGATAGTGTTAGGCAAACTAGAAATACTAAATTTTTAATGGACTACAAACATAATACAGAGTACCGTAGAAATGAACCCATCAATAGATTTTGTACTAATTTTAACAAAATTAGTCATCTCTATTCTACATCTATCTCCAGAAATACTTTCAAACACATTGTACAACTACATTTTTCCAATTTAATGACCTTAGACAATTAATTCTTACTAAGCAAAAAAAAAATTTTTTTTTTTTTTTTTAATTATGATATAATTTTAAATATAGCACACTTATTGTATTGCATTATAATACAACTAATGTTTTTTATTTAGATCATTTTTGTTGTACATTTTATAGATAGTAATTTAATGCTTTTAGGTGTTGTTAATAAAAAAAAAAAATTCATTTTGTTTTCAATTTTACTTCTACGTAATAATAAGATATTATTATTTACATTTTTTTTACATAAAATGTAAAATTGATTGTCATTATATGTATGTACATATCTGTACAAATATCATATTTCAATTTTTTTGTTAAAATAAAGTTGTTATTGTAGTTTAAATAAAAATTAATGATAACAATAATAATAATAATAAATTAACTTTTTTTATGATTTAAGTTATTATAAATTTAGTTTTAAGTCATTGTTTTGTTTAATTTTAATTATAAGCATTAATTTAAGAATTTTTTTTGTAACGACCTTGTTTTGGTTTTGTTTAATAAAATAAAAATAAATATTTGTGGAAATTTTGATTAAATTTAATATTTGTGAAAATTTTAATTATAATATTATTATGACATTGTATAAAAAACACAATAAAACATACTTGACATGTATGGTGAAGAATTGTGTTTCGAATTTAAATAAAAACATACACAGAAGTTTTTATTTTTTGCTAAATAATGAAGAAAGGAAAAGTGCATGGCTTAGAGCACTAAATGTTAGCCTAACGTTTTTATCTAAGAAAAGGTATTACAATAAGTTACTTGGGATTAAAACCAAATTTATTTCACATCTATTGTCTTTTTTTGCTAAGGAATTATGTTTGTGATCTCCATTTTCTTCCGGAAGTTCATGGCGCTGTGACACTGAAGAGAACGGCTATTCCATCTTTGCATTTAAATGTTAACGCAATGCATTGCAAACAATCAAAAAAGAATTCGCCTGACATTTGTGACTTTAATATTAATGAAAATGAAAATATTAATGAAATAGATTTTCAAAACTCTGCACTTTTAAGGCAGAATAATGCACCAACTCAAATGGAAAACATGAAGAAAATGGAAAATTCAAATCAAATTCAAACTGAAATGCAAAATTTAAATGAAATTCAAACTGAAATGCTAAATTTAAATAAAATCCAAACTGAAATGCAAAATATAAATGAACTTTTGATAATTGCTAAATTATTGTGTAATTGCATGAATTTTTATAACAGGAACGAAACATGTGAAGGGTGTGTAAATAGGTTGAAAACTTTAGAAATGTATAGAAAAATGGTACATGATAAAGATAAGAATAATGTAAAATTGAAAAAAACCATCAAAAGGCTTAAAATTCAAAATCGGTTAGAAGTTAACAAAAAAAATTAACTAAAAATATTAATTAAAAAAAAATTAATTTAAATAATTGTATTAAGAAATTAAAACATGTTTCTCAAAATAGTAAAATACTTACTAGAATAATATTAAAGAAAAAAACCTTGCACAAAATATATTTTACAAGTCACCAGCACCAGCTTATAGATTTATAATAAACATTTTAAAAGTCAATTTACCAAGTAAATCATCAATAAAATCATGGACTAAATTAAAATTTATTGAACCAGGATTAAATTGTGATATTATTAATCATTTAAAAAATAAATTAATAAGTATGAATGAAATATCAAAAATGATTGTTCTGTTATTCGATGAAATGTCTATTAGAAAAGACCCATACTATAATATAAAAAAAGATGTCATAGATGGTGTGGAAGATTTAGATGGTGGTAGAAAACAAAAATTTGCAACTGAAGCACATTTCTTCATGATTCGAGGTTTGTATGAAAATTATAAGTATGCCTACATTCGCCTACAATTTGTCTAAAAATAATTTAAAAGGAGAAACATTAAAACCGTTATTACTTTAATATATTAAAGAATTAACAAAAATGGGTTTCTAAATTGTAGCAACAGTTTGTGATCAATGCAGTAGCAATCGAAATACTTATGAGTTACTTGGTGTAAATAAGAAAGATACATTTTTTTATGATTTGAGTGGATATAAAATTTATGCTTTATTTGATATGCCGCATCTTGTAAAATCTATAAGCAATTCTTTTATAAAAACTGATTTTGAAAAGGGAATAATGAAATTATTAGCTGTGATATTATCAAAAAAATTGTTGCATATTAATCCTAATACGTTTCAAAAAATGTCAGTTAAATTAGCATTTCAATTATTTAGCCATAGTACATATGCAGCTATAAAAGCAACAGATAACACTTATCCAAATTTTTTTCATTTAATGAGTAATAAAGTAAATCCAACTGCTGACTTTAAAACTTAATTATTTAATTCATTTGAATTCTTCAAATTTTAATACTAAAAATACATACAAACAACCATTAAAAATTCTCCTTTTTTGTTTTTAGAAAATATTTTAAACTATCTTAAAACATTAAAAACTAAAATCTCTAAAAAAATTTTTTGCATTGATGGATTAGTTCAAACTATTACAGATGTAATTTCACTAAATTAAAATTTTATCAATTGTTTATCATAAATAAGTAAATATCCGGTAGCCCAGTCAGCTAATGATATGGAATTAATTGTATTTTTTTTACAAAATGTAATTAATAAATATAATAATAATATTATCATCATTATAAATACCATAAATTTAAATAAATTGTCTTTAAGTATTTTCATGGCCGTCCGTAGGGGGAAGCAACTTCATAACTAATTATGATTATTATATTAAAATCATTATTGATAAATTGTAAAAAATTTATTATTATTATTATGTATTGTATGATTTTACAAATTTTAAATAAATTATTTTACTTTCAGAAATATTTTATAGTTCATCGTCTAATAAATAATAATAAATAATTTTTTTACTTTAATTTCATCTATAAAATGGCAATTTTATGTGAATGGGATTGAAATCACATAGTTATTGAAATATCATATCTTTGCTTACTTGGACAAAATATTGTTTTAGTTTTTGAAATACATAAATGGAATAAAATATTATTCAAATTAAATAATCAGGTTTTTGTTTACCATTTTTTATTAATATTAGGAAGAAAGCATTAGAAGAGAACATGTGTTTATACCCGTACGATAGGATCGGGTATAATAAAATTACTCCTCCGTTTGTAACACCTCGAAATAAGCGAGCTAGATATACCTTCAAAGGTATGGATCGGATCAGAAAAAAATTCTAAATCGATTGAGCCATGTCTGTCCGTCAGTCCGAGCGTCCGTCAGCACGGTAACTTAAAAACTAAGAAAGCTAGAATCTTGAAATTTACACAAAATATTCTAGGAGCAATTTGTAGGTTCCCTATTTGTTTTGGTTGAGTTCCGATCAAAACTTCGGGTAGCTCTCGAACACCTAACTTTTAGATCCCCACATTTTTTTTCAAAAGGGCTATGAAATTTTAACTGCTGATAGATGTAACAAAATATTAATTTTATTTTTAATAACTTTTTTTTGTAGCCCCACCCGTTACGGAGCAATAGCTCCCCAAAGGTTCAAAAATATATATAAATAAATATATATTTGTGGCATACGGTGTCTTAATTTACCGTTATGCGAAACTCAAATTTTGCAAAATCCTTTAACCCTTCTATCTTCTAAACGGTTTCAGTTGGAAACTTGAAATTTTGACAGAAGTTAGAAATAAAGTATGAAAATAAGTATGAGTCATTTCAGAAATTTTTTTTGTATCACCCCCCGTTTACAAGCTGTAAGGGGTGAAAAACTGAAAATTTCCTATTTTTAAACACCTGTAACTAGAACACCTGTAAAATTTTTTTTGAAGTAATACACAAAAATTAAAGCTTCAACATTATACTCTTATTTCTGTTAACAACTTTTTTTTAATAATATAGGGTTACTTTATAATTGACGATAGTGTTACTTGATTTTTTCAAATTTTCTAACAAATTTCTTTAACGAATTTTTTGCATTTTGTTTTACTCGATAATTTGAAATTGTTGAGGATATAATGCGTAGTACAAAAAAATGTAAATAAATAAACAACATAACGGTTGCTTGAAGAATTTTTATTTATATGATATTGATATACATACATACTTATATAATATTATGTTTATTTACATATCGTGTATGTCACTGATGAATGAATGATAAGAGTATAGATGTATATTATATAGCGCGGTATTTACATGCATACATATATGTTTTTTATTGTACTTATAAGAAATTATTCTATGAATGGAAATATTTTTAAAGAAATATTGCAATGTATGGCGATATACTTATAACAATATAAATGTACTATGTACGCATTAACATAATATAATATTTAAAATTATATTTACTATTTTGTACTTTTGTACTAAATTTAATATACATTTACCGCTTAGTATTAAATGGTACTATAGAATATTTGAAAAGTTTTGGATTGATAATCGTTATGTGGAAGGTGAAAATCTGCTTTTGAAGAATGTATAAACATATAGTTTAAATATATGTACAACCCACAGTTGTAGAAATTATAAAATTCACCCAAATTATTTTAAAATACTAAAATATTAAAAAAATAATATTGTAAGCAGAGTGACAGGCTGTGAACATACCAACGGTTCGTACGGGTATCTAAGAGTTGACAAAGGCAACTGTATTCTTCCTCGTTTTTTCTTCATTTTAAAATCAACCATTTATTTAAGTAAAGAAATATACATTATGTAGGTGCATTATATATAATATATATATAATACATTGGGCGCTAAGAATTAATTTTGTAAACTTAAATACCAAATAAAATTATTATAATATTATATAAAAGTTAAATTCCTAATAAAAATTTGTTAAACGATATTATGATTACAACACTTTACATAAAAACTCAATATTTTATATTTGAATAAAATCATTTTTTATTTTATTTATATTATTTATAAAATATTAATTTATATACATATATATATATTTTAGTAATTATATAATTAATAAATTTATTAATATGTAACATAACTCCATATTTAATATAAAATACTTGCATTTCACCCACATTTAATATAAAATCCATATTTAATACAAAAACTTCTTGTTAAACGAAAAACTTGCATTTAAACGCAAAAACTTTTTATTAAACGAAAAACTTGCATTTAAACGCAAAAACTTCTTATTAAACGAAAAACTTGCATTTAAACGCAAAAACTTTTTATTAAACGAAAAACTTGCATTTAAACGCAAAAACTTTTTATTAAAAGAAAAAACTTTTACTTAAACGGAAAAGGTATAATTCTAACCAATTCATAAATTTACTTTTCATAAATTTATTCAAATGTGATATTATAATTTATTTTTTTTTAATTTTCATCAAAATGTCATTGTATTTAATTACATAATAATGTTCATATATTCATAATTTTAAGTATTTAAACTTTAAAGTATATTTTGATTATGTCGTCAAGTTTTATGTTATTTTGGTAGTAAGGTTTACTGTTTACATACATATCATTAAGAATTATAAAATTTGCTTAAGAGTTTAAGTTTTTTTTGTAGGTAATCAAATTTTATCTTTTGTTTTTTAAGTCTAAAATATATTTTTAATATGTTTTAATATCATTAATAACTTTTAATGTCATATAAATTAGTCCTTAAGAATTGAAATTATATTCCATATATTTTTTCAATATCAATGTTATAATGTCTGCTCGTTTTTGTTTTTTTTTTTAAATATGTAAAAATAAAATTCGAGTGTTGGAATAGTGTATACAGTTCTTCTGATGCTTCTCTTGCCTATTCTACTTTCTTTGAAATACTATTTGGTCACTTTAATCATTGTTTTAAGCTTTTCCTTGTTACACTTAATACAACGCAGAAATAAAATGTGCTCTTTAGTAAAATCTCGTCCTAATAATATTAGTCTTAAATTATCTTATAAAAAATTGTGCAAAAATATAAAAACTGATATTTTTAAGTCTAAAGATAATTACTTTATTTCTAAATTTAATATTAATCGTGGTAATGCAAAAAATGAATGGAAAGTCGTTAATGAAATTTTAAACAAAAATCTTCCTAAGAATGACATTTCACTTGAAATTGATAATATCCTTTAACTATTGCAAATTTTTTTAATTCACACTTCGTTAATTTTACTAATGACTAATTTGACTAATGAAATATACAATAACTTAAACATTGGGAATTCCTCCTCTGCGTTATTCATTGATATTTCAAAAGCATTTGACACTGTCTGTCATCAGATTCTGTTAAAAAAATTATATAAAGCTAGCTTTCACGGTTTTATGTTTGATTGTTTTGCCTCCTATCTTAAAGAGAAAAAAACAGAGAGTAAGAATTGATGGTAATTTTAGTTCTTTGAAAAATATTAAAGTTGCGGTTCCTCAAGGGTCAGTCCTTTCACCTATCTTGTTTGATATATACATCAATTCCTTATTCATGCAGAATTTCATAGGTAAACTCACAGCATATGCATCAGGTATCATCCTGTTTCACTTACTCTTGTAGAAATTCTTTTGATATTAATTGTAACTTAAACTATGAATTAAATCTGATTAGGCAATAGTTCTTTTTGCAGAAATTAGTTATTAGTGCAAAAACTAAATACATATATGTGTTTCAGTTTGTCAAACGTTTCCATGATTGGTTATTCATTATCTTACCACTCTCCTAGTTGTAGGAAATTCCCAATTTTCGTAAATAACACACTAAATATCTTTTTTAATGAAAATTTTTCTTGTTGTGAAACATGTTTTAATATTGATTGTGTAACCTTCAAATATCTTGGAATTTTAACTGATGATGGTTTAAAACGGTCACATCACTGTTCTCATTTGAAGAAAAGTTTTAACAATGTTAACAGACATTTATATCACCTACAGAAGTTTTGTTCTCTAAAAATTTTAAAATCGGTGCATTTTGGTTTATTTAACTCAAAACTTCAGTATGGAACTACTTGTTTGGGGAGAACATATTTCAGCAGAATTAGTGGTCTGCTATATTCTCATAAGAATGCCATTCGAATTACTTCAAGGAAAAGTCGTTTTTCTTCTAGTTTTCATTTATTTGAAGAACTTAATATTGTTTCACTTCGGCACCTTTACTTTTATAAAACACTGAAAATATTTTTTGTCTATCTTACTCAACGCCATATTTTTAATTATAATTTGATAATTTGAGAATCAATAAAAAAGTAATTTTGCTTTGATTCCTAGAGTCGGTACTTCTCATTTTGGTCACTTCTTTGATATTCTTGCTCGAAAAATTTTCAACAAACTTCCTTTATCATAAATGATAGAAATCCACCGTTTTTCATCAAATGTGCGTCATTGCCTTTTTCAATTTGACAACTATGAAATTGAGTACTTCTATTGACTTAATTTAATATTTCTGTAAATCTTGTTTTCTTTGTTGCTTGTTTTCAGATTAGTAATTCCTCTGTTGTTCTTCCTCCAATTTCATTGTCGTAGTGTTTTTAAATGTTTGCTTTGTTTTACTTTTATAATTATTTATTAATTATTATAATTAATTATTTGTATTTAATAATATTTTTTTACCATCCTGTTACCTTTTAATTTACAAGTTTTTATTTTATTTTTTTATTTTACTTTTTATATTATATTATGTTTTATTTTTTATAAATAATACATTACTTTAGCAATTTAAAATTGTCGGATCCATCGTCTTTTATACATCAGTATAAGAGATGGACCGTTTAATTATTTTCGTTGAATTGTATAATGAACTTTGTTAATTAATTAATTTTGATATATAGTTTTGGTTTTAAGATTATAATGTATTTTTATATTTTTATAATTTGGAAATAAACGAAATTCATATCGATAAATTGTTGAATACATTAACTTAACTTAACTAATACATTAACTTAATACATTAACTTGAATACATTAACTTTTATTAAAATTACTTAAATACTTAATGAAGAAGTAGAATAACATAGTAAAGTAATTTCGAAACTCAAAATGTGAAACTGATTGAATAGAAACATAAATTTCTAGAAAAATAAAGAAATCAACTTGAATCAACACGTGTCGTTTATTTTTAACTTTTATTACAAACTTTTTATGTCAAATTCAATACAACTAATTACATATTTATAACTTAACTTTGTTTGCTTTGCTGTACAAAACAAATTGTTATTTAGGAAACAAAAAAAAAATTTAATGGAAAGGAATAAATAAATTAAACTTAAATTAAAAAAAAAAAATATTTTAGAAAAAAATTTTAGAAAAAATAAAAAAGTTTCTTAAAAATTTGTTTGTTGCTACAAATAACACCAGGGCCCTCCCTATTGTACCGATCACTTATTACTTTGCAACTTATTATAAAAGTATTTTTTTGCAAATTGAAAGTGAAAGTTGCACCAAAAACATTATAATTTCAGTCACTTATAAACTCAACAACTTATTACTTTTCGATAAGGAAAAGTGATAAGCGTTTCTCAAAAAAAACAACTTAACTTATCAAATTACAATAAGTTTTATTTTTGTAAATCATAATTAAATGTTTCTTATTACAAATTCTTTGGTTTTAAAAATTGTTGGGTAAAAAATAAGAAAACAGTAATTTTCAAAATTAATTGTTCACTGTTATTATTATTATTTATTTTCATGTAGATTGTAGACAACTTACGGCGCACGCTTTTGCACAGTAAGATGGCGCAGTAAAAAGCCAGAGAGTTCTAGGACGGAAGATATAATATTATTAAAAATTTTTCCATTCATAAATTTATATTTATATTATTTATTCTCATAAATAAATTTATTATACAGTAAACTCAAACATTTATTATTATTTTAAATTATTGTAATACATACCTAGGCATTTACATATTAGTTCTTAACTGAAACTCATATAATTTGCATTTAATATAAGACCTATTATTTTTTTTTTTCTTTATTTTTAATAATCTAATATATAATTCAGATATAAGCTATATATTTACATTGTATATTTACATTAATTATAATTCTTATATATTTACATTGTGTATATTTATTTTGTTACGACCGTAGCATAAGCTGTAAATTTCTTTTTTTCTTTTTTCTTTTTTTTTTACTATTTCTACAATTCCATTTCAACTTTAAGTTTCATTTAAAAATGTTTCAATTCTAAAACTCTCAAAGGCGCACCCCATTCATAGCAAAAATGAATCTATTATTCAGTAAATACAGTAATACATATATGTACTTATTCTTTAACAATTTAAAATTCATACTCCAGTCAAAAAGAAATCGATTTTACGATATTTACTAAAATGTAATAGTAACCTTTTTCAACATCTTTGATATTTTAAATTCCAAATATCTCAAATGAGAGAAGCTGTTGAATAATTTAAAAAAAGTTTACCACTGGACTGGCACTGACCACAATACAATATACAACATACATAAGCAAAATTCTATAAACCAAAAAAATGATTTACTTTTAATTTTAGGAACAAACATTTTTTGCTGCCTCTTAAATTTTCGTATTGTTACTGTTAATTATTATGTTATGTCACGTCATGTCTGTTATCTGGTTGTACTCTGTATTGTGTAAGTCAGTATTTGGTTAGTACTGTACTATACCATTCTTCCAATGACAAAATAATATATAAATTAACAGATTTGTAGTTCTGTGGTAGAGAATACTGTTTTTTTGAATAAAATACGACCTTTAGGTTCCGTTATCTATTTTTACATATTTACATTACATATTTAAACATCTACATCTATACATAACATATAACATTTTTACATCTATACATACATATTTAAATTAAAATATTGAACTTATTAAAAATGTTAACATAAGTATTATTTCAAAATTAAACAAACTGATTAAGAAATATTAGTCATTAATTTAATACAATTTTATTTTAAATACAAATTTTATCATTACGCAAAAAATTACATTATCAGGATTTATTTCACCTAATTTATTTACGGTGAATTATTGAACTCAAATTAAACAATTTAAAAGAAATAATAATTAGCCTCTCTCAACATTTACTTAGTCTAACATAAATTATTGAACTCTAATTAAACAACTGTTTATTGTTGTGAAATGAAAGAAAATATATTGTAATTTGTAACCAAGAGCATTAATATTATTAATAAGAAGTAATTTGTATGATTGTGTTAACTTCCCCCTCTGTTAAATCAGAAACGTCCTCGTTTTTGTTCCTTATATTATATTCTCATATTAATTCCATTTGTTTTGTTGTTATTTTCTTCTGATTATGTTTACACTTGATAATAGATTGTATAAATATAACCGCAGGTACAAGAGTTAACAAGAGTAATGACCACCAGATTATCTTGTGGGTAGAAATTTCTTCTTGAAGAGTTTGAATTCGATTAATATTATCAATATTGATTTTATAAAGATATGGTAAAGAAAGTTTTGGGGTATGTTTTAAATTGGTAATTGACGATATTTTTGGTGGATGAGGTTCTGTATAAATTGATTTATTTGTTACTTGGTAAGTTGTATCATTTATTGTCATTTTGTTGGCAAACAAAAGCAAGAAGGTTCCTTCAACCTGTATTTCTTGTTGATCGACAATCTTTGTTTTCGGTATATCATTCAAAATTATAATTCCATCATCTATTTGTTGTATCATTTCTAAGTAATGAGATGTTTCAGTTTGACATGCGGCCGCGTTGTTATTTAATAACTGTGACAAACATTTTGCCACTGCAGAACGGCAAATATTGACAGTAGTTGTTGTAGTACCTTCAGTAACTGGTTGAATACGTGATATGCATGATGCTGCTTGGTTTAGTTCTAATTTTACAATAGTGTGATTAAGAATTACAGGAAAATTTTTTAAGAAATTACAAAAATTTTTAATTTTGGGTATTTTCAATACATAATGAATGACTTCATTATCTTGTAAAATTTTTATTTTAGTGACTGAGAGGAGATTATTTATACTTATTGGAATATACTCTGAATTAAGTAAATATTTAATTTCTACATCATCTAAGATTAATGGATTTACTATGTTTGCTTTTGCCAAAATTATTGATAGAGCAATATTATTTAAGTTATTTATTATAAGATTATTTCTACCAGACATATATTCTAAAAGTAATGCTTCGCTATTTTCTATCATATTATTGTTTATGTGACCTTTTTTCAAAGTATTAATCTGAATTTATTTTATCTTGTAATTGGGAATTTATTTTAATTTGTCTATTACTATTTTCAATGAACATATTTTCTTTTGTTAATAACATTAAATAATCATCATGGTCAGGAGTTCCAGTTATAAATTTTAAAGCACTCCCTATAAAATTTATTGACCTCGCTAATCTTCTTGGAACTTCTAATGTGCTTATGATATGTAACATTTCGTCTTTCTGCTGGTTTAATATATCTTTGCGCCATGATAATTCTTTAAGTTGAGATACTGTTTCTTCGTTTTGATATATTACATCTCTATATTCAGAAAGATTAGTGGTGTGAATTATATATGTAAAATCATCATAAATAGCCACTTTTCCTTGAGTTAGCGCTATGTAATGGACGGATGAATAGTCCATTATTTTGGATATTCTCAATTTAAGGATCGCTAGGAACCAGCTAAAAAAAAATTAACGAATATTAGATTTATGAATTTTTTTACCATCTATAAGAACTGTAGTACCGAGATCTTTTTCAATAATTTTTTCTTCAAAAATTTTTTGAAGTTTATTTCCTAAACGCTTATTTCTACGTAAAAAAACTTTTTCCCCTGGTTTATAAATTTTTGTTTTTTTATTTATATTCAATCTTTCTAAAGTTTTTTCCTTCATTAAATATTTCTGTTGGTTTTGCTTCTATTACAGAATGAATAAAATTATTATATTTGTAGGTTGCTAATAATAGTAATTCAATAGTATCTTGAATATGTAGTTGGGCCTTAATAAAACGAGCAATTTCTAGTAACGTAGAGAAAAACCTTTCGATTTGTGCGGTGTTAGTGTCTTACCTATTTCAGGTTGTAGGGGTTTCCTTTGATATTTATTTTCTAAGCAAATTTTAGAATTTGTTATAACAGATTTTAAGGGTTCTCTAATATTTGGAAAATAATATTCACTCTGTTTTGCATTTTCTTGTAAAGATCTATGATCTCTATTGTGTTCCGTAATAACAGTTTCTACTTGATCTTGTTTATTTGTTAGGTCAATTATAAATTTTTCCGTATGCACAAATTTCACATTAGGGAATGTAGAAATTATTTTATTTTGTATTTGTGCTAAAGTGGGAAGTATTGCATTTGTAACTTCCTGTTTAATACATTCCTTGAGATATTTTATCAAATCAAATACGTTTTGAAAATTTATTGTACGTCGTATTAATTTTTGGAAATAAATTTTTGTAATTTTACCATTATTATTAGATTTAGACATTATCAATTGTACTTTAAACTGATTTACAGGACATTGAATAGTTTCTTTTACATCTGTACTAGATATATATACAGTAGCACCCGTCACGGTTTCTGACATATTATTAATGTATTGTCTTGAAAGTGCGTCTGCTACCTTATTCTCTTTTCCTGGTTTATAATGAATTTTGGAGATAATTCTTCTATAAATGCACGCCATCTTTTCAGTTTTGCATTTGGATTTTTTTCAGAAATTGAAAATATCAATGGTTGATGATCGGTAAAAATGTTAATGTTTTTGACATCATAGAGATAATGCCTAAGGGTTTGCAAAGCCCACGCGATTTCTAGCAACTCTCTTTCGTTGGTTGCATAATTTTCTTCTGCTCTTGTTAACGTTCGAGAGATCATGGTAATAGATCGTTTTGAGATAGTACCGCTCCTATGGCAGCAGAAGAGGCATCACTTGTTAGCTTAAAAGGTTTTTCATAATCTGGATGTTGCAGCAAAACGTCCTCTGATGTTAATATCTTCTTAATTCGCTCGAATGCAGATAACACTTCCGTGTCCAGTTGAATTTAAATTTTTTTGGAATGATTAGTTCCAACATGACCGTTTTCTCCGCTCAGATATTAAATTAATGGTTTTACAATTGCGGAATAACCTTTTACAAATCGTCTATAGTACCCTGATAATTCCAAAAAGGAACGCAAAGCCCTCAGAGTTTCTGGAGTTTTATAATTTATTATGGCGTCAATCTTGTCTGGGAAGTTTTAATCCCACTTTGTGAAACAATAAATCCAAGAAATTCAACTTCGGTTTTAAAAAATTTTGATTTTTCTGTAGAAATGCACATTCCAGCGTTCTCTAATTTTTTGAACATTTTTCCTACATCTAATAAGTGCGTTTCTTCATCAGGTGAAAAAATTATAATGTCATCTACATAAACGTGACATGTTTTCCCAATATATTCACGTAAAACATCCTCAATAGCACATTGAAAAATGCTAGGCGCATTTTTCAATCCAAAAGGTAAACGACATATTTTCCATTGTTTACACTAAATGTGGTTTTATGCGGCTTATTAATTATTAACGTCAAATGTTTATCTACGGAATCATAATATTCTGTAATAGATGAATTGTCCTGTCTGAAAATACTTCATTCATTTTCCAACATGTGTATAGGTCTCTTATCTGAATATGCCTGATCCAGTCTTGATATTATCGCCTTAAAATTTACTACGGTACTGAAGGAAGAAAGAATAGCATTAGCTGATCCTAATATTTTGTTTCGAAAAATTCCCATAGCGATACAATAAATTTTAAATCCCTCAGTATGATACTGCATTACGAAATGGGCAGCTGTTCGCCATGCAGGATAAGCCGCAGATTCTCCAAACAATTCGGGAAGGGATTTTATGAGATCTAAATTTGCATTGGCATCTTTTACTCCAGATTTAATGGTAACCGGTTCATAAGTTTCAACACTCCTTACCTTTAAATGTCCTATTTCTTTTGTTAATTTAGATATTTGACTTGAAAATTCTTGTTTCGTTCGTTCTAAAACAGCGTCAATTACGGCTTCAATTCGCTCCTTTGTTAGAGACATTATATTATAAATGCGATTTTTGGAATTTTTTTAAAATTAGTATAAATTAAAATTCGAAGTATTAAACGAAAATTTTAGTTTTTTAATTAACAGATTTGTAATTTTATTTTTTGATTCTTTATCTAAAAAATTTAATTGGTTTTCTTTAATTTAAAAACTTACATTACATTATAAACGTTCATTTGATTTCATTTGATGAAGCCGGTGGTGTCCTTAAACTTAAACAGTCGTCAGGTTGTCTGATTTGTTCTTTGGTTTCACAAGTTTTACTTCCTTTTGTTATGCTGTTGTATGTTCGTTCCTTTTATGGTAATATAATACTTTTAGTAATTGTTTTATTATATTTTTTTGGCGTTCGTAATGTTTTTCTCTTTATAGAAAATTTTTATCTATTTTTTTTAACACCCTTTTTATTTTATTATCTTTAAGCAGGAATTTTATTTTTATTATTTCTATTTTATAAGGATTTTTACTCTTATAAGGAATTTTTTAATACAACAAAATACAACACTTTCTTTTTAAAAAAAAAATTTAAGTAAAAACAAATACATGTGCCCCACGTTGGGTGCCAATTAACAAATTTATAGTTCTGTGGTAGAGAATACTGTTTTTTTGAATAAAACACAACCTTTTAATTTTACAATTTTATAACTTTCAAATTCTGAAAAATCACAACAATAACAAAAATACATATTTAAATTAAAATATTGAACTTATTAAAAATGTTAACATAAGTATTATTTCAAAATTAAACAAACTGATTAAGAAATATTTATTAGTCATCAATTTAATACAATTTTATTTTTAATACAACTGTATTGCGCAAAAAATTACATTATCAGCATTTATTTCACCTAATTAATTTACGGTGAATTATTGAACTCAAATTAAACAGTTTAAAAGAAATAATAATTAGCCTCTCTGAGCACTTACTTAGTCTAACATAAATGATAGCACGAAATATGTCGCTACTTTTAAATTTCCGGATAAAAAGCCTTTGAAAAACTTAAAAGAGCCTTGTACAAAAATCAGACTGGCAACCAACAGCCTATAGTTCCATATGTAAATTGCATTTTTCAGAATCGTGTTTTAAATTAAAAAATGATCAAAGACCGCGTTTAATGGCAGATGCAGTTCCAAGTATTTACCAATTACTTGGTACATTTAATAGAAACGAATAATAAAAATTTACGAGATGATAATATAATTTTAAATTTTTCTAATTTAGTTATAAATATTAGTAAAAAAATAGATTTAAAAGACTGGAAATTATATAAAGGTCAGAATAATATTTAAATGTGATTTTAAATTTAGAATAATAATTAATTACGATCTAAG
This sequence comes from Poecilobothrus nobilitatus, assembly GCA_947095535.1. NCBI lineage: Eukaryota > Metazoa > Arthropoda > Insecta > Diptera > Dolichopodidae > Poecilobothrus > Poecilobothrus nobilitatus. The sequence goes on along the minus strand of OX352772.1, from coordinate 159,748,899 downwards.
TTACCTATTTGACAGATAATACAGAAACAAAAAAACTTCAAAATATTGAATGATATTGAAAAGCGCGAAAAATTAAATATTATTATTGACCAAATTAACCTTTTAGATATGAAGGTACCTAAATATAGTTGTGATACAGTAATGTCATTTTTAATTTTTACCCATTCAAGATTATCAAGAGATCTATTATCTCTAATTTCCTCTTCTCTCTTACTCTATTATTTCTTATTTCCTCTCTATTCCATCCGGTCGGAAAATACCGATTTTTGTTTTTTAGTTTTAATATTGTTTTGTCGTGAAAGAATTATTTTATTTAATTTATTTAATTTCGTTGTTAAATATATTATTATAAATTATATTATTTATTTTGGTAAAAAATTATTTATTTATTTTATTACTATATTGAAATGAAATCTTCAAATCCCACTCACGTCGTAAGAGTTATTCCCCCTTACGACACTTGCAGCCATGCCTGAAATGGAAAGGTTGCGTAATTTCCTGTTCACATTTGTGGCAGAGAAATGCACTAAAAAAAAAAAATTAAATAATTTTTTGAATATACATATTATATATATATTTTTTTTATTATTTTAGTTTATGTCTTCAGGCGTTACCACTTTAAAAAAAATTCGGCATATTTCCTACCTCAAAGGTGGTGAGAAAAGGGGAATAACTTATAATATTATATTAATAAAAATTATATATAAGTTAACATAAATTAACTTGATAAAAAAATTAAATAGTTTATTTTTTGCACTTAACTTTATATGTATTCTAAAAAAATTATTTTATTTATTAAAACAAATCGATATTGCAATAAAAATTATTTTTCAACATTTTTAATTTTTTTTTGCGCAGTAAAGTACCAAATCAATTCTCTTTTAAAAAGCTTTTAAAAAGCTTTTTGTTGTGAAATTAGTTGGAAGACATTTTTTAAAATGCATATTTTAATGAAAATTTACAATATTTTAAAATTTCCATTTACTAAAAGACGTAAAAACGATGGAACTTCAATGCTCCCTTAGGGCAAAATTGAAAAAAATCTGTAGTTTTTGTGTTATTTCCAGATTTCTAGGAGGACTAGTAAATTTTCCTATAAGACTACGTGTACTTGAAAAAAAGGACTACTATTTAGCTTTCCTCTCTCAATGTCCAGGTCCTATAAAATTAATGTAGGTTATGATCTACTTCAAAAAATACTACTGCGATTTACGAACTAATAAAAAGCATCAATGAAACGCTTTTAAATTCTGATAATGTATTAATCAAAAATATATATAGGTCGTAAACCAATTAATAGTCTTAAGATAGATAAATTAGATATTTATATAGATTAAGTTAAGTTTAAAAAAAAAAATCATATATAAGGTTTTGTTCTCATTTTTCTTATAAACTGTAAATAGTGTAAATATAAAAATTATTAAAATGTAAAATTACTGTTATTAAGTAAATTTAGAATAACTGAATCTCTGTAAATATATAGCATAAGGAAAGCAATATGTATATAATATGAGAAATAAATAAATAATAATAAAATATTAATAAATAAAAAGCAAGTACTAAAAAGAAAGAAAAAATTAATATGTAAATACATATAAGGTCGTGTAAAAAAATGCATATGTGGTTCGAAATTTTGATAAGCTGTATTTCCTAAACTACCACCCGATTAAAAAGAATAAAAAAAAAGGATTTTTGTTTTCCTCTCCTCATTCTTTCTAATGATGCATAAATCATTTAAATCGGTCCAGTAGTTTTCTCTGAAAAGGGATCCAAAAAATAATGCTGGCGTATTTATATAATGATGATGATTATTAATATTTAATAGGTATAATCATAAAGAAATTATACTATATAGAGAATTCACCTAGCACAAAAATATTAAGCATTTTTCTAAGATGTTGAAACATCCCATTGTTGATATTTTTAGTATATATATATTTGCTATATAGTATTATACATTAGCTGGGATATTTTGTGTGACTGTATTGTATACTATAGTAGTAAAGTTAAGTAATAATACAATATAGAAAAGAAATAGAAATAGAAATGCATAGGCAAATAGTGCAAATAGGCATATATGCATAAAAAATAAAGATTTTTTATATGCGTAAAAAACTATGAATTGTTTTGGATAATTGAAATCAGTTAATTAGTATATTTTTTTGTTAATGTTTTTGTTATATGTTTTGTTATTTTAAAATTATGTTAATTAATTCAACTATTATATACATATGTATGTATGTAACTTCATTTTATATCTATTATTATAGCATAGGTACATGGAAAGAATAAGATCGCTCAAGTTGGCACAAGAAAGCTTTGAAAGAAGAATGGCTGAAATGATAAACATGAATGAGTTAGCTAAAGATGTTAAAGACCAAAGTGAAAAACTGATGGAGAGAATGGAACAAATAAGTGTCGAAACTATACAAATTACCTCGAAAGATGTAAAAAAAGATAAACTGGTTGCATCATATTCAGATATAGTAAAGAAAGATGCAATGGTGGTTATAAAACCAAAAAAAAACGCAAGGGTCGCAAGTGACTAAGAATGCTGTCAAAAAAATTATAAATCCAGTAAACTTTAAGATAGGTGGAATAGTAGAAAAGAAGGATGGGAAAGTAGCGATATATTGTGAAGATGGAGAATCAACCGCTAATCTTGAACTGCTGCAAAAGAACTAATGAAAGAAGATTATGATGTAATGATACCCAAAGAAATAAGGCCAAAAATTTTAAGTGTTGGTATGTCCGAAAACCACGAAAAAAAGGCGCTTGTTAACAAGGTTAGTAAACAAAATAATATTAAATGTAATGAGATATTACATACATATATACGAGGATACAAAACCAACAGAACCCAAAATGAATACAATGCAATTATTGAGGTAAATGTTGAAGATTTTAAAAAAAATAATGGGATTAGTAATGCCAGTCTCATTAATAAATATTGTCTAAGGAAGGAAATTTGGATGTTACATGTTAGGTTAAGCTGTAGAAATTATTCTTTCCATACTATAGGTCTATATAGAGCCCCAAAATACATGAATGTAAATGATGAATTTTTTAATGAACTAAATGCATATATATTTTTTAATAAATTAAATGAAACAAAAGAAGACATAATAATAATGCGTGACTTCAATATAAAATGATAGTTGTAAGATTAAAATAAAAGACATATTTGAAGAAAATTTTTTTAAACAAATAGTTAAAGAATGCACAAGGATCACACAGGACTCAAAATCATTGATAGATTGGGTGGTAACAAACCGGTTTGAGAAGGCTTCTGCTAGTGTGTAAGGTAAAGGGTACAAACAAAGGTGAGGAGTTCCGGTCGATAAACACCATTATGCTGGAATCAAAAATTATTGAAAAAATTGTGAATAGTCAATTTGAGGAACAAAATCTCATCTAATCTATGAATATCAATCGGGTTTTAGAGAGAATCACAGTTGTGAAGCACTGTTAAATTTAATAATCAGTAACTGTAAAATGGATGTTCATGATGAAAAAGTTATAATAGCGGTTTTTATAGACCTGCATTTGCATTTTGAAACTGTGGACCGTCAAATTTTATTGAAGAAAATAAAACGTAATGGGGTGAAGGAAAAAGAACTTAAATGGTTCCAATCATACTTGGAAAACAGATTCCAAAGAACAAAAATCAAAGATGTTGTCTCTGATGCAATTAATATATCACTAGGAGTACCTCAGGATAGTATCTTGGGTGTCCACTTATTTATTTTATACGTAAACGACATGTACAAAATTGTCTCAAAGTCTTAACTTGTCCTGTGACGGTGCTTTGTTATATGTAGCTTCACTGTTGAAGAATTTCTAAATGCAATAAACGCTGATCTAAATCATCTCAGTCTTTGGCTCAGTAGAAATAAATTTAAATTAAATGTTAAAAAAACAAAATATATGAAAATAAATAATATTCAAGAAGTTTTAGATCAACTTTGATTGCAGAAGAAAGAATTTAAGAGGTAAAGGAAATTATGTATTTGGGAGTAATACTGGATAGCAGGTTGAATCTTAAAAGTCATATTGAGTAAGTTCACAAAAAAATTAGTAAAAAGATATATTTCTTTAAAAAAATAAGGAATAGAATGTTGTACATGAATGCTATAAAGATTTACAACGTTATGATCAAACCTCATTTTGAGTATTGTTCGTCGATACTCTTTATGGCATTTCAAGAAGATATGGAGCGTCTACTAAATGAGGATAATTTTAAAATTTAATCGTTATGCGCCTATTAATTTTATGTTGGAAACCTTAGTTTGGCTGTCAGTGCGTCAGAAAATTATTATGAATGTGTTAATTATTATTTTTAAAATGAAGTACAACATGTATCCTGATTACTTGTGCAATAGGCTTGTATATCCTGGTGATGTACATAATTATAACTTGAGGAACATCTCCAATTTTAGACTGAACATTTTTAGGAATGAGAAAACCAAAAACATGTTACTGTATAGAGGCTTAAATTTGTTTAATAACTTACCTTTTCAATTGAAAAATGAAAATAATTTAATGATTTTTAGAAAAAATTTAGTTCCTTACATAAAAAATAATTTTTACTAAACCTACTAATTGTAAATTAAAGTTTAAAATTGTAGCACAAAATAGTAAAGCTCTTTACTAAATAAATGAATAAATAAATAAATATTATTTTGTATTGTAGCTTTTAATTTTTAAAAACTTAAAACTTTAAAAACTTTACTCGTTTCTTTTTTAACTTTTTTATTTTTTTCTTAATATATATTCATTTCTAGAATCTATTAAATTGCTAAAAATCAATTGATTTGATGAAAATAAAAAAACATATATTTAACACCACTGCTTACTAAATTTTAAGTAAATACATATTAAATTTCACATTATGTTCTCAAGTGCGACATTTTGTATGTGTATTACGTTATACGTATGCATATTTAGTATGCATTGCTAGTAAATTTAGATAAAATGAAATTGAAACAAGTAAATGTAACAGTAAGTCGATACAACCGACTTATTAATACCCTACACCTGAATAATTCGAATTAAATTAAAAATCCATAAGTGTTTTTGGCAGCTGCTTCAACTTCTTCCCTTTTCTGTCTTATTCAACTCGAATTTCAAGAACGTAAAAGAGGCATCCGCTTCGGATATGGTTGACACCCTTGTATAAAATTTTAAGTTTCTATCTTAATTATTTTCGAAGATTGGTAGTCCTTGGGAGGTTTGTGTCAGCTACCCGAATTGCCACTCATATTCATCGAATCCATCTCAGGAACATAAAGAAAACTTGCCAGAACACCATTCAATTAAATTTAAAGGTTCTACCTTTGTTGGTTTTGGAGATATGCTCGTTGCTCTTGTGCTCGTCCGGAAGTTTCCAAAATACGAACCCATGGTTCAAATTCTTTCAAATGTCAGTTTCCAATTTTACAGAAAAGGAAACATAACAGAACACCTTTGTACTAAAAATAAAAGTTCTATCTTTGTTGGTTGTGGAGATATACTCGTTTGCTCTGGGGCTCGTCCGGAAGCTTCCAAGATTTGAACCCATGGACCAAATCCCCACAAATTTCAGAAACATAAATCAAATATGAAGGAACACCATTCTGCCTAATTTAAAGGTTATATCTTTGTTGCATTTGGAGACAATATTATTTGCTCTGAGGCTCGTTCGGAAGCTTCCAAAATCCGAACCCAAGGACCAAATCCTCTCAAATTTCAGAGACCTAAATCAAACATGAAAGAACACCATTCTGCCAAAAGTAAAGGTTATATCTTTATTGGTTTTGGAGATAATCTCATTTGCTCTGGGGCTCGTTCGGAAGCTTCCAAAACCAAACCTATGGACCAAATCCTCTTAAATTTCAGAGACATAAATCAAACACGAAAGAACACCATTGTACCAAATTCAAAGGTTCTACCTTTGTTCGTATTGGATATAATCTCATTTGCTCTGCGGCTCGTTCGGAAGCTTCCAAAATCCGAACCCATGGACGGATTTTGTCCAGATTCGAACTTAGGCTTTCTTTCGTAATTAGTAACGTACTATATAAATGTCATCAAGATAGCTTCATTAGTGTTTGAGTTATCGTGTAAACGGACGGACGGACGGACGGACCGACATCGTTAAATGGACTCAGGAGGTGATCCTGATTCAGAATATATATACATGTCTATATCTAACTCGCTTCCTTTTGGTAAACACCATACCAAAGTTAATATACCCTATACTTTAATTGTAGGGTATAAAAAGTGGTCAAAAATTTTTGTTCTAGGAGAATACTCTATATAGTTTCGTTATGGTATAATGTGTATTTGTAATAAAAATGCTAAGAAAATAATATAGTGTGTAATTTTTTTGCATGGTTATATAAAGCTAAGCTTTACATTTTTTAGCACATTTCCAAAAAAAAAATATGAGAAAATGCTTATTAGTTTCACTCTGTCCTTCCGTTTGTCCGTCTGTTTACAAAACTTCTACACCGTTAAAGATAGAATAATGAAATTTTAACAATGGATAAGTCTCATCAAAAAGTTAACATTGTAGAACAACTTTTTAATGTAGTTCCAGCCATTACAAAGCTACAGCCCCACAATTTTGAAAAATTTCTATTTTTAAATGTGTGTATTTCTAGTTCTGCTTAACCTTTTTTCAATGTGAAAACTCCATCGACAGACATTTTTTTACCTTAATAAATCAATATCAAAATTATATATATTTTTTAAATTTAGTATTTAAATTTACCGTTAATTGAAAATAAAGTTTTGGAAGATTTTTCTTCTTTCATAACTCCGGCGCGCTTTTAGTTAGAACCGTAAAATTTTAAGAGAAGAAAGACCTTTTAAAATTAGTATAAGTTGTCTTAGAAATTTTTTTTGCACTACCCGTCGTGGACTATTAGCTATCAAAAAATTAAAATTTTACTATTTTTAAAAACCTGTAACTTTGGCGCCTGCACAAATTTTTTCAAAATAAAATGCAAAAATTAAAGCTTCAATTTGATAATTTTACATGGCTTTCCTTAATTTTGTAGAGTTCCCTTAAAATTACCGTTAATTTATATTCTGCCTTTTTAATAAATATTTTATAACGCTTTATCATATTTAATTATTAGCAGTGAATTCATTATCATTGAATTTTTCAAAAACAATGTGTATGTATTCATGCTTTCTACTTTTTATTATGATGTTTAGTGACATTATTTTTGTATAAGCTTTATGCTTAACATTCATATTTATTTAATAAGTTAACTGATAAGAGAATTTTTTCTTTGCAAATAAGTTAATAAGTTAACAAAAATTTGATTGAAAAGTGATTAGTAAAATGTTTTGGTGCAACAAAACTTTAAAAAATTTTGATTATTCTATAAACTTTTCACTTTTCACTTTGCAATTGATATAAGTTATTGTAATTAGTTTTTGGTGCAACAAAAATTTAATAAGTGAGTCTTTTTTTACTTATTGAAAATTTTTTGAGTACTTATCAAATATGTTTTGGTGCAACAGAAACTTTGGGAATAAAACGATAAGTTGCAAAGTAATAAGTAATAAGTGGTTGGTGCAATAGAGCCCTGATAAACCATTTTTTAATTATAATAATAACAAAATTTTTTGCATATTCGATTTTCCCCATTTAATTAAATCTTTTAGAAATACATTAATGCATTCCGATGGTATTACCTCAGAAGGTATTATAAGCTTTAAAGTTTTCATAGAATTATGGCATGTTCAAATAAAAAGAAAAACTAAGATGTACTAGATGTAACTAGACAACATGATGTAGCTAGACAACATATTAATCAGAAAACTTTTGAAAAAATTAGAGTTAAATAAGCAACACAAATATTTAGTAGTGAGTGTGGCTATTAAAACAATAATTAAAAGTGTTACTAAAGAAGTTGCAATTCCAACTGCAAAATTTTGTATTTTGTAAACTTTTTGATTGTATCAACAGTGGATTATTATATTCTGATAATAAATATCGGATATACTTTACTTTAGGTACATAGTGCGATTGCATTAAAATTTTACATAGCGATACCTAGTGATGTCACCTATATTTCATAGAACATGACTTTTGGCGCAAAGATCATTTAAAGGTCAAATAGATTATTTTGAAATTTTTTTAATTTACTTAAACCGTTATATTTTCGTCTACGATAGTACACAGGAATCAAGTTTTTACATCATTGTGCCTACTATTGTCTTTGATAAATATCTTGTTTCATCAGTGCTACCGTTTCTGAGATACTGCAGTTCAAACGGAAAATTTTGGTATAAAAAAAAATTTTTATAAGAAAAACCACTATATTTTATAAATTTTCAAAGACACTCTGTATTGTTTTTATACTGTTAGAAAGGTCTCTTCATACCCTTTGCAATGGTATATAACAAGTTTGGTAGGGCTTGGTAAATAGTTCCACCAGAGGTTAGAAATTCGAAATTGAAACAACAATTTTAATAAAAAATGCAATTTCATACTTTACATGCTGAAATGACGGAAAATATCTCAAAAATTGTTAGATCTATAAACACTTTTGTAGTCCCAAAAGTTAGGTCTATAAACAACTCTTAAGATGATATACTTAAAATTAGTACAGGCTGTCTCATTTAAGAACAGAATGCTTAAAACAAAATTTTTTTTTAATTTGCTCTTTTTTCAGCATTTCATTTTAAAATTAAACATAACGGTACCTTTTTATGAACAAATTTTTTTTCCCTTTTCTTCCTCTTTCTAGGAGGCCCTCATTGGTTACTCTGGTCCTTTTTGTTTTTGAGTTATGGTGAAATGCTTTTGACTAGAATGATAAAAAAAATCAATTTTTATAAAAAAAGGTGAATTAAAATCTTATTTGATCAAAATCTTATTTTTTCAGATTTTTTATTTTTTTTTCAGAATATTTATATAAGTTAATTAAAAGACTTTATTTTTAATTTAATTTTTAATTTTAAACAATCCAATTTTATCAACAAAATAAGAATATTTTTAAATTCAAATTACAGAACTATTTATACTAAAAATTTATCATTGGAATTATAATTTTTGTTATTTTTACAATTTCATGTTATAATTTATTAAACTAATTTGCATAAACTAGATTCTTTATTATTTGAGTTAGTTAGACATTTCTTTCGCCAATTTCTTTATTTATTGACCTAATCATCAATATTTTGTTCAGTAAGCAGAATTTCCAAAGTAAATCTTGAATATTTAATAATTCAAACTTCTGCTTACTAGATAAAACAAAGAAAACAAATAATTTATTTTTTAGTATTATTCTTAATTATTATTAAGTACAATCAGTTTTATTCATTAATACAATACAAATTTTATAATATTTTTTGTTTACAAACATTAAGATATTTACAATTCTGTTTGTAAGCAAAATTGTAAGTTACCATTTCTTTTCAAAATTACATTAAACCTTATTTATTATTGGACAATTATTTTTAGAACCAAATTAATAATACAAAATTTATTCAAGTTTCAGTTCACAAACAAATTTTATAGTATTTCAATTACTGTTTACAATATTTTGTTTTTTTAGGAAATTTATCAATTAAATAAATTTTACAACTTATAGTATAAAACTGTTTACTAAGCAGAAACAGTATAAAATATAAAAAAGAAATAATTTTAAGTTTTAATTTATTGATAATTAACGTACGATTTACTCAGTAGGCAACATTATAAACATTGTAGCTAGAACACTGTATGCATTGTTGAAAAACATCGTTCGTTAATAAATTAAGCAATATAATTTGTTAACTCCTACCCTTTTAAGTTCAGGTGTCCACATCCGGCTTTTCCAATGGTTTTAAATGAAATATAACTGCAGGCTGGTTTTGATCAATTGGTTTAATGGTGTTTGTATTCTGATTTTCTACTTCCTTCTTAGTTTCGTTATTGATAATTAACTTATTTCTTCGTTTGATTAAAGTTAATGAGATTAAAATAAATAGTACTATCATGTGATTGTAGTAAAACTGATGTTGATGTATTGGTTCATTTGTCCGTCATCGTTCACTAAATCTATTGCTTTTGTATTATTACTATTGATTTCTTTTAATAATTCTAGTGATAAATGTTCTTGTAATTTATCAATAATTGAATTTGTTTGTAGAATGGCAAGTAATGATTTCACTTTGATGATTTCTTCATCTGAATTTTTGCTTATCAACTTCAATTGTAGAATTACGGAATATTAACAAAAATGTATCATTAATGTTTTATTTATTGCCATCGATTTTAATTATGCCGTTATATTGATTGTAATAAAGTTCCTGATGATATTTCTTCGATTGCTGGAATATGTTGATTGTTGGTAACATTGCACTTTCACCTTTTAGCAAATTAGGTATACAATTTCTAAATTTACAATATTTTTTTCATTACAAAGAGTTATAGAATTAATATTTTTACATTCATTTATAATTCCAAATATTTTTTCCTGATTAACTAGAATTTTATTAAAATTTATTTGTGTTACAATATTATTTCTTTTTACAAGTTTAATTAAAATTTCATCGAAAATTTCAAATTTAGTCATAGGTATTTCAACAATATAGAATAAGCAAGACCCGTTAGATATTGATTTAATATTAGAAAAATTTAATGCTTCTTCTGGTGTAGAATATGGTATGTTTTCTTTATCTAACAAATCAGTAACAGATTTTATTTCAAACTTAGAAAGTAAAATTGAATTTATTACAACTACTTTTGCCCTGTGTACAGAATACTTAATATTTATTACTTCTTCTTTAATTAATTTTAATTTATATTGAATTTGTAGAATTGATTGATTATCAATTATACTTCTATTTTTCATATTTTCTAAAATTTGGTTAGTAAGATTAGTAATTTCATTTATTCTATCAGTATGAATTTTGTTTATTATTATTTGTTCGTTGTTGTTTTCTAATAACACATTTGATTTCTTTTTTATCATGACGAGGTCCGTTTGATCTGGAGTTCCGGCAATCCATTTCCAAGCTTTGGCAAGAAAATTGATAGATCGTTTTTTCCGTTTTATCACAAATTCATCTAACAGTTTTTGAATTTGTTCCCTTTCATGATTCAGATAATTATATAAGGGGATGTGATATATCAACATGTTTAGTTATGATAAATTTTATATCATATAATATTTTTTGTATTTCTCCTATTTCTTCTATCTTTGCTTGTCCAATATTAAGAGTAGTTATTTGTGAGTTTGTATAATCCAGAATTTCCCCTTTGGCAGTGTCAGATTCTTACTGACTAAACCCACCTTTAGCCAATATAATGGGATGAAACCCTTACCTGCGAATGCTAGGCTAGGGAGTAGGGATAAGAAAGGATAGGAAATGTATACGGAAACATTGAATTGGGAGTGGGACAGTAAGGAAACAATACTCCGCCTATTATTAATACTATTTGCTAACAGTGACTATAGCCGTTACAACAGTTACAGCATGTAGTAGTATATAACACCTTATCACATAAAGTAATTATTGAAGGCAATCCCCACTGTCAATGTAGCGGTTTTTATTGGTATTGGTATTAATATTATTATTATTATTTTACTACAGAGTCAGGGCCATCAGTTGATTACAACGTGGAGCAGTATATAACACCTTACTGCATGATATAATCAAAGATTGCTCCACTGTAGTAGCTATTATTATTATTACTATTATTATGATTATTACTATTATTATTATTACTATTATTGTTACTATTATTATTATTATTACTATTATTATTATTATGACTATTATTATTATTATTACTATTATTATTTTTATTACTATTATTATTATTGTAATTCTTATTATTATAACTACTATTAATTATACGATATACATTATTATGATATAAAATTACTACATATTTTTTATTTATAAGACCTGACCAGCGTTTGAACCCAAGACCCTTCGATTGAAAGGTTGGCGACTTAACCACTGCGCTATGAGTCAGATAATTCATGTCCATCATAGATTTAATCTAAGCAGAATTTAGGGATTTTTTGTTGTCAATTATAACCCATTCTGGTTTTCCATAATAGGAAAGTATATCTCTTAAAGCTAATCTGACATCTTCAATTTATATACTTTTGATAATCCTGGCTTGAGCGAATTTTGTTAATTTATCCAATGTTGTAAAGCTACAAGTCGGTCATATTTGTTTTTTTTACATATGAACAATTTTTTGCAAATTCGTTTAATTTTCTAGTCATTTTTGGAAAATAGTAAATTTCTAATATATGAGGTTTATTTTCTTTAGCATTTCTATGTGCTCTACGATGAGTTTGTGCTATTATTTCAAATTGTTCGTTTTCATTTGTAATATCTTGTACTATTTTTTCTGTTAATCTAATTTTATAGTTTTGAAAATGTTGGTTATAGATTTATGCCATTTTCTTTTGTATATTTTCCTGTGCTTTTATCCCATTTAAAATATTTGGGTTTAAATTATTTTTTAATATATTAATTAGATCTGTGTCGTTAAAACTACTTTTGGTGAATTCATGTCTATTGTAAGTTTTGAATAAAGTTGAAAATCTGTAATCATCTATTTTTCCAATTGTTAATATGATCTGATTCCTGAATGCATTAATTGGTGTTTCCACAAATTGTATCATGTTATTACTAAACCTTGTACTAGATAAATCGTTTTATTGAATTATATTTGCATTGTAAATTTCAGCTTCAGGTATTAATCATGATAACACGTCTGCTACTATATTGGTTGTACCAGGTTTATATTTCAATTCATAATATTCTTTTACAATTGATTTCCATCTTTTCATCTTGGAGTTGTTATTTTTCGTACAAAGCGCAAACGTCAGCGGTTGATGATCTGTAAATATTATTATTTTTCTTGAATCATAGAGAAAATTACGCAATGATGCAAGAGCAAAAGCTATTGCGAACATCTCTCTCATTTCTAGCATATGCTTCTTCAGTCTTCGTAAGTGTGCGTGGCAAAAACATTATTGGTCTTCTATTTTATGATAAAACTCCACCTATTGCATAATTTAATGCACCCGTTGTTAATTCAAACTCTTTTGAAAGATCAGGATGTGACAATAATACTTCTTCAGATATCAAGCAATTCTTCAATTTATTGAAAGCCTTTAATGTTTCCTCATTCATATTAATTTTAACAGTTTTAGATTTATTTTTTGACACATGTCCATCCTCCCCTCTTGAAAATGTTAACGGTTTGGCTATTTTCGCATATTTAGATTTAAATCTTCTATAATAACCTGACATTCCTAAAAATGATCTCAAATCTTTTAATGTTCGATAAATGATAACGATAAATCCAAGAAACTCAACTTCGTTTTTTAGAAATTCAGATTTATCTAACTGTTTTTCCATATTAGCTTGCTCTAACGTTTTAAAGATGATTTCTAAATTCTCAAAATGTTGATTTTCAGTTTTTCCAAAGATAATGACATCATCTATGTAAACATAGCATCTTTTTCCAATACTTTCTTTCAAAATATCATCCAGTGTTCTTTGAAATATTGCTGGAGCATTTTTAAGGCCAAAAGGTAGTCTTCTAAATTCATATTTGTAGTTATTTACTGAAAAAGCTGTTTGCTCTATATCAGTTTCTTTCAGTAATATTTGATGAAATCCGCTCTTCAGGTCTATTATTGAAAAAAAATTATTTTCTCCTAAATTAGCCAATACCTCATTTATTTCAGGAATAGGATATTTTTCCGCTATTGTGATAGTGTTGAGCTTCCTGTAATCTATTACCATTCTGATTTTCTTTTTGCCAGAAGCATCTTCTTTTTTAGGAACAACCCAAACCGGAGAGTTATATGGAGATCTGGATGGCCTAATTATTCCGTCATGTAATAGATCCTCAATTTGCTTATCTTCTTCTTTTAAGCATATTGGATATGGATATGATTTTGTAAAAACTGGTTCATTTGTGTAGTTCTAATTTCTCCTTTTATTAAGTTGTATAGGTTAGCTTTTCATTAACTTCAGAAAATAAATTCGAGTATTTTCCAACCAACACATTAAGTTTATTTTTTTGTTCTTCATTTAGATGGTCTGTTGTTATATGAATGTTATTGACACTCTGTGATATATGTTGTTTTAATGGAATATTGTTGTTATCATTTAAATTAATACAGCTTCCATTTGTGTGAATAACTGCATTAAGTTCTTTTAAACTATCGTTTCCAATAATTTCATCAAATGTAGTATAGTTTTTGTTTGAGTTTAATATAGTTTTTGTTTGAGTCTGTATCTATTAAAAATTTTAATGTTTCGTCGTTCCTCGCCATAGGCTCAATATAAGGGAGCGAAGAAGAACTTAATCTAAAAAAGAATTGGTAGTGCTACTTTTTTCTTGTTCTTCGTTGATAGTGCATTTTGAAGTAAGCTTTTCAATCTTCTTTTCATGTTGTGTTGTGGTTGTGGCTGTGGCGGATGGTTCCGAATATTGTATATGCATTGCATCCTATTTGCAGTAGTAGTATTTGGAAAATATGAATTTTTATACTGCATATTTCTATTATAGCTGTTATTATGGTTAATTTTGGAGTTATTGTTGTAGTTATTGCTGTAATTTCTTCTATATTGAAATTGCTTTGTTGATTCAGGTTCCATTTTAAATGTTCGTGATCGTTGAAAATTGCTGTTGAATGGCTTTTTATAATTGTTGTTATAGTTATTATTTCTCGAATATGCATGTGAGGTTCCTCTTGGTGGATAATATTGTTGTTGATTTTGTTGTGTATTATTTTGTTGTTGTCAATTTTGTTGTGGTTCATTTATGCTTTGTTTATCAACACCATCCATTTTCAAGCATATTTGAAAAGCATGTTTCAAATCTAAGGGCTCTCGGTTGGCAACTATTCTATGAGTGTCTCTTTTTAGTCCTTTAATGAAAATACTTAAAGCTTTCTGTCTATATGCCGCAGTCATAGACTGTAAGGCTTCCTTACAATAATTCATAGTCGATAATTTACTTAAGATTAATGATAGATGATCACTAATTTCTTTATAAAATACTTGAAAATTTCCTTTTTATGTTGTACTTCTCATCTGATATTCCAAACTTTGTAATTTCTTTATTGTCTAAATAATGCAAATTAGGACATTTTATAATGCTGTCCCAATTAAGTGGTGTTTCAAAGTTTTTCTTTTTTTTTTCGAAAAGTGACGTGAAAGTGAAAGACAAAAAAAAATTGAACTTTTGTTTTAATAAATTTAAAAAAATTAAATATTAAAAATAATAAAGTCTTAACATTAAATTAATATTAAGAAATTAAGAAATTTTAATACTATATAATAATTGTAAAAAAAAAAAAAAAAAGGAATAAAGGAAAAGGAAAAATTTCAAAGTTCAACTGAACGCGCCAAAATAGAGTTTATAAGTTTACAAAAATTGTTGATCTTAACTTACATATATAAATATTATAAAAATAAAAATTTTTCAATATCTGAAGAAGAAATCAATAATTTTCTATTATGAGCAAACTATGTAAAATTTGCAAAAAACAATTCCATCGTAAAACAAAAGGAATACAGTGCAGTGGTATTTGCCGAAACGTTTTCCACCTAAAATGTGCATCGGTTGCTGATGAACTTTTTAATGCTGTCCAGGCAGGAAGTGCGACTTGGAAATGCAATGACTGTCCTATAAAAGTAATGAATCGTTCGTTGTGCTGGGTGACAAAGAAAGTGGAGACGAGTTGAACAATGAATTCTCCACTATTAGTAATAACGAAAAGGATTTAACCGTACCCAAGCCATCCGATTGTGTAGGAGAAAATCTATATAATTGCTTGCAACAATTAGCGTCCGCTGTTAATGGCATTCACAACACATTAACTTTTGTTAAATTTTCCAACAAAATAAGCTGATATTGGAAGAGAATAGCACTCTCAAAAAACAAATTAAACTTAACGAGGATAGGACATATAAACTAGAAACTTTGGTAAACAAATTGCAAGGGGAAATAGATGGGATTGAACAACATAAAAACCAGTCGAATATTATAATTTCCGGGCTACCTTCTAACTTAGACAATACAAAAAATACTGTATGTACCATATTTGATAAAATTCAAGCCAAAATTCCTAAGGAAAACATTTTAAGTGTTACTTGTTTAAATAAGCATAACAATAATAAGGAAAATAAAAATACTTTATACTTGGTAAAAATGAAAACCAATAAAGATAAAGAAGAAACTATGGCGAAGAAATCTAACTACCGAAATCTTTTCACAGTTGAAGTAGGCCTTGAAAAATATGGCAACAAGCAAATTTTTTTCGTCCACAACTTACCTCTCTTCAATCTAAATTACATTATGAGGCTAGGCAGCTTAAAATCGCTGGAAAATGTCAATATCTGTGGATCAAGAATAATAAAATTTATTTACGACAAAATGAAAACACAAAGGTATTTAGAATTGAAAATTTTAATGACATTAACTTTGCTAAAACTAAACTTTGCAAATAAATACAATATAGATAAAATAATTTTTCCAAAACATTCATTTTTGATTAATAAAATTTCTTTCTTTGTTATTCTCACATTATTACACATAAATTTGGATTTAATTAACTTTTCAAGTAAAATAACTTTAAATAACATAACCTATAATATTATATTAGGAATTTGTTCTTTTTATTTTTACATTCTAATTACAACAACAACTTTAATTAACATAACCTATAGCATTGTCTTAGATCTTTGTTTTTTTCTTTTACTTTTTATATCTACATAATTCTATATTTAATTTATATTTCATAGCAAACAATTTGTCAAAATCAGCAATTTCAGTTTTATACAGTATACAGATTAACTCATTTATAAACAATTGGTCAACTAACGTCTTTAAACATAATTTATTATTTCTTATATATTTTAGTACAATTTATATCTCAACAATAACAAGTAAATTTAATATAAACTTAATCTATTTTACAATTTTTATAACTCCTAAAATTATATTTTGCTCTTTCAGACTAAATTCTTATCCTTTAACTTTAAACTATTCAACTTTAAATATTAACCTTAAACAATTACACATTGCTCGTATTTACATTTCATATATTTCAAATTTTTCTACATTATTATATTTACGACTAAATCTATTTCACTTATTATTTTTTTCTCAAAATTATCTATTAACTTTAAACTTTACAATTTTAAACACTAATTTTAAGCAATTATACATTGGACATATTTACATTTTATACATTTCAAATTTTTCTTCATTATTATATATACGACAAAATCTAATTGACTTATTAATTTTTTTTCAAAATTTTCAATTAACTTTAAACTTTACAATTTTAAACACTAATTTTAAACAATTATTCTTTGGCCATATTTACATTTTATATATTTCAAATTTTTCTACATTATTATACATATTTACGAATAAATGTAATTCACTTATTAATTCTAATTCAAATTATCCACCTATGATATTATATAAAAATATCTTAATAGTATATAAAAAAATAATATATATAAACATACATATCAATCTTCTACTACTCTTTTTTTTTTTTTTTTGTCAGCTGTTAAATTTAATATTACATAAAAATATAATAAATATTAATTTTGACAGATTACAACTGTTAATTTTAACTCATGCTATACAAATTATTACTTTATACTCTATATGCACTTAGTTGAAATAGAAAACGTAGAAAGCCATTTGAAGGTGGCACATTACCTAAATTACGACCATAATTCAATGAGTATAAAGTATCAAAATAATTTTAACATTTTGTACTTAAACATACAAAGTTTAAGAAAAAAAATCTTTGAATTAGAAACATTAATCGAGAATTTTAAATGTAATATAGATGTAATTGTTCTAACTGAAATATGGCTACTTTCTTCTGAGAATAAATTTTTCAATCTATCAGGATATGATTCATATTTCATTAATAGAGACAAACAATATGGTGGAATCGCTATGTATATAAAAAATCACTATTCTAGTAATATTACTATTACTGAAGAATTTGACATAAGCCAAATATTAGGTATTAAGATAATGAAGCAAAACTTTAATATTGTTGGAATTTATAGATCGCACGAAACACGTCCTACTAACTTTATTAATAGAATCGATGAATTGACTTCCAACTACAAAAGATCTATAATAGTAGGTGATTTCATTTCTTGACTTGCTAAATATAAACAACCCGGATATAGTCTCATATAAAGATATGTTACTAAGTAATGGTTTCTTTATCTGCAATAAGATTTCTGAAACTTTCGCTACCAGATTTGGATCACAATCTAAAACAATAATTGATCATTTTCTAACCGACATTGTAGACAAAAAATATAATTTACATGTCTTAGATTGTTCTTTATCTGATTATCAAATGCTTTTAATCAGTACACAACATATAAAAAATAATAATTGTAATAATATTCAATACAAAACCGTTTTAAATTACACCAATATTACTAACAATGATTTCTGGTTAAATTCTGAATCATACAATGATGTTGATCAAATCATTGATAATCTCTCTGCTTTAATAAATAATAATACGGAGCGTATTGAAATAAAAAATGTTAAAAAAAAGAAGATATGGATAACTGAAGAGATTTTATGTGTTATGAAAATCAGAGATTCCTTTTTTAAATATAAAAAGCAACACGTGAATAATACTCATATTAACAACTTGTATATTCAATATAGAGATAGAGTTAAAAAATTAGTTATTGAGGCAAAAAAAAAATATTGCTCTGACAAAATCTCTTTATATCCGATTGATACAAAAAAACTTTGGAATTTATATAAGGAGATTATACTTAATACTGATACACCCGTTTCAAAAAACCAAGTTAAAACTCTATGCCAGAATGAGAAAATGTTAGATAATTCAAAAGACATTTCCGAATGTTTCAATAATTTCTTTGTCAATGTAACCAAGGAAATAAACATATCTAATACAATTATTGATCATGTTTATTTAAGCCAATTCAGTCGTACCATATCTTCAGAATTCCAATTAACTCCAACAAATCTCGAAGAAGTAAGCACGACTATCAGCTCATTAAATGCTGCAGCAGCTACAGGAATTGACAATATTTCTACGAAACTCATCAAACGTTTTGCGGACCGATTAGTCCCTATATTTGTTAAATTAATTAATAAATCATTTAGTAACGGCATTTTTCCAAAAAAAACTCAAAACTGCAATTGTAACTCCTATTTATAAAGACGGAAATAAAACTGACTGCTCAAACTACAGGCCTATTTCTATTCTTCCAGCAATTTCAAAAATTTTTGAAATTGTGATAAAGAATAGATTATCTAACTTTTTTTACTCTAATGATATCTTGAGTGAACAGCAGTTTGGTTTTCAATCAAAATCTAACACCACAGCTGCTTGTCTAAATCTAACAGATTTAATATCAAAAAGTATTGACAGGAAAAAATATACCAGCTGCGTCTTCCTTGACTTGAAAAAAGCATTTGATTGCGTGGATCATGAAATCTTATTGCTGAAACTTTCCAACTTTAATTTTTCAAGAATTCAAATACAATTTTTCGAATCTTACCTATTTAATAGAACACAAATAGTTTGCATTAATAATATTTGTAGCTCTGAGAAAAGCATATATAAAGGGGTTCTATTTTGGGACCAGACCTCTTTAAGTTATACATTGATGATCTAACTCGTGTAGCCCTAAAAGGGGAAATACAGCTGTATGCTGATGATGCGGTCTTAAAGTACTCTGAAAATAGTCAAGAAATTACAAAAACTTCAATTCAAAATGATCTGAGTGTCATTCAAGAGTGGTTAAATAAACATAGGATCAGTCTAAATATTAAGAAAACTAAAATAATTCTCTTTGCCAATAAACCATGGAACTTAGGTACAAGTATTCTCTTTAGAAATGAAAAAATTTAAATTGTCAAAAACTTTAATTATTTAGGTTTAAATTTAGATTATAAACTTCTGGAGCAATCACATCGATTATGTAAAAAAAAGAATAGCGCCATACATATTTATCCTGCATAGATTGAAAAACTTTTTATCTAACAAAGCCCTATACACGATCTATAATTCCTATATAAAATCTCATATTTGTTATCTAAACCCAATCTGGGCAAGAGCTGCCAAAGATTATTTGAACAAGTTAGAGATTTAACATAAAAAAAGCATAAAGATAATTAATCGGTACCCGACTCAACATCCAACAAGTTTATTATATTCTTCCCTATATATTAGTTTAGCAAACATTTGTAAATATGAGCTATATGTATATATGCTATATGGCTTTCAAGATTGTAAATAATGATATAAAGCATAATTTTATCTTGAATAGATTGATTGACATTCATAACCACAATACACCTAACAAAGCGAACTATTATTTATTGTCTTAAACAGATTGCGAATCTACCTACGTTTAAAATCCGAATTAAAGCATTTGTGTTAGAAAGTTAAAAATAAATAAAATAAAGAAGTAAGAAAAAATAAGGGGAAGCTCGAGGGAATGTTATCTGTTATATTAGTTGTTGCATTTTATTTATGCATGTAGTCATATGTGAATTAAATTTAAATTTGTAGTCTTAGATTATTTAAAAAAAAAAAAAAAAAGTAAAAAATAAAAAATGTGTTTTTATTTAAAAAAGAAAAAGTAAAAAAAATGTAAATACTTTTCATGTACATATATAGATGATAGGTATTATTATTTTTATTTATTTTATTACGTTTAATATTTATAACTTTTTAATGAACTTTATTATTTTTAATGAATATTTTTACAATTTTACCTCGTATAGCTGTTAAAATCCCATAATATTTTGCCGTACCTTTCATTGCACTGTAAATATTTAAAATCTTCTTAACATTCTTTTTCCATGATGCGTATTCTGTTATAGCTCCTGAGAATTCCTTAATATTCTTAACTATATCCGGTAATACATCCATACCGGAAAAAGATTAATCTATGCCAAAATTAATTTCTTGATCAGTTTCATTACTTTCGCGTTTTTTATCCACTACCCTATCTCTTAGAACTTTTCTGGTTTCTGTTTGCACTAACCCTTAAACAGTATTTTGTAAAAAATTGGGATCTAGAAGAGTATTTTATGGTGCATTTATCCTATTTTCTGATTGAATAATTTCGAGTATAGTATCATTCAGAATTCTAGGATCGAAAAAAATAATCGGTTCTGACGGTCCTTTTGGGGTTGATGCAGCAGCCGGGCTTGTTTCACTAATAGTAGGAAGTGGATCAGCCATCTTAAAAAATTAATTTATAAATAAAGTATGACAAGAAGGGAGAAACAAATTCGCAAAATAAAGGGGTAAAACAATGAAATGATAAAAGTGATTTTTCAGATAAAAAAAAATAGCACCAAATATATAAAAAACTTAAAATTCGAGTCAATAGTAATTTGTTATATCTTTCTTATTCTTTACAGAGGTTTTATAAACACCAATAAAATTTTCTTAAAAAATAAAAAAATTATATATTTTTAAATTGATTTTAAAAAATTTAGAGTAATATAATTTATCTAATTTTATTTTTTTTTTCTAATATTTTAGTTCTCTTACCTTTATTTTATTAATCAAGAAAAAATTTAATCAAATATAATTTTTAATATAATAGATTTTGACTATTAAGATAAATTCCAGATTTTAATTTTTTATATTTTCTATCAAATTTCCGCAACAATAAAAATTACAAATTTCTTATTTTAATTTTAATTTCAATATATTTTTTTAAATAAAATTCAATAATATAATTTCATTTACTTACTTTTATTTATTTTAAAAAAGAAATTTATTTTTCCTTATAAAAATCCTTATAAAGATTATTATTACTTTACTAAGAGATTTTTTTTTAATATTTTTAAATTAAAATAAAATAAACTTTAATTCTGATTATATTTTTTAAAAAAATTTATAATTAAACAAAAAAAGGAAAAATTTTTTCCTTTTCTTTTGAATGTTATTATTATTTTATTCAATTTTTTAATTTTAAAAAGAAAAGAAAAATTCTTATATATTTTTGTAATATAGTTAATTATTAGTAAATTAGTAAAATTTGAAAAGTTAATGATTATAAGTGCAAGAATATAATTTTCAAAATCTAAGTTTGTTGCCACAATTAATATTAATTTTTTATTTTATTTTTACTTTGAAAAATATTTTTTCATAAATCAAGATATTTAGATTTTCTTTTCTCCTTACTGATGAGGATACTTATTGATGAAATTCGGGTTGGGTACAAAATCTCCGGTTTCAAAATCTCGCGTTTCATAATCGTCTCTGAAAACCTCTTACCTCAAAATCTCGCATTTTAAAACCAAACATATAAAAAAAAAATTTACAAAAATTTAAAAAGACTAATAAAAAAAAAATATATATTAAAAAAAACTGAATATTTAAAATCATTAGCTTATAACTTACAGTTATAAAAAAATATTTTAATTTATCATAAAATACTTATTTAGTTTATTATTATAGATCTGTTTATATTAGAGATCTAAGTTTATACAAAGATTTTAAAAAGCATGATATTATAATCAGAAACTATGTGCTTCCGTTTATTTTAATTTTGAGCAATATTGAAAATATTAATTTTGTATTGCAAGTGAAAAAAAATTATAAAATATAATATTATATAATTGAAAAATTGACTAATAATTTTTTAAAAAGCAATATTTTTTGTTTTTTTTTCCAAATTTTCGGTTAATTTTCTACGATAAGAGGACAACCCTGATTTTGAATACAACTCTAAATTCCCTCTTAATTTAGAATCTCACACATCCATATATATAAATATTCTGGAAAAAGCGTATAATCCT
The DNA here is from genome assembly GCA_947095535.1 of Poecilobothrus nobilitatus. Lineage (NCBI taxonomy): Eukaryota > Metazoa > Arthropoda > Insecta > Diptera > Dolichopodidae > Poecilobothrus > Poecilobothrus nobilitatus. The sequence goes on along the minus strand of OX352772.1, from coordinate 159,726,071 downwards.
GCCTATGAATTAAACCCTAAAATCCCTCCTAGTTAAGAATCTCGCATATACATATATACACATATTCTGTAAAAGGCGTACAATCCTGATTTTGTACCTAGTACGAAATCCATCCTAATTATGTTTTTGCATACATTTTTCAATATTAAGACATTAAAAAACATTTTAAAATAGTGGAGGATGCCGCTTCTTTCCTCCGAATTATGTTTTTGAGTACATTTTTCAATATTAAGACTTATTTTGAAACCAACTTTAAAATCGCTTCTAATTATATTTCCTACATTAATATTTCAACTTCAAAACTTTTAAAATAGTGAGGGATGCCGCCCCAAGCACCCGTTAAAAAAATTATTAAAACCCTGAAACCAACTCTAAAATCGTTTATAATTATATTTGCTACATTAATATTTCAACTACAAAACTTTTACGCGAGATTTTGATACACTCGCACGAAATTCTAAATTCTAACTTGATATTTTAAAGGCTTTTTTTTCTTGTTGATATTATTTTCATATATATTTTTTCTATATATATTTTTAAAGTAAATAATTTTTATTTTATCCTTATTTTTAGGGATAAATATTTTTTTTTAAATTTGAGATTTTTTTTCTTTTGACTTACATGCAAATTATTTCCCAATCTATGTACCACACAATTTAGAAAATATTTTGTAACTGGACTTGCTCTGCTCTTTCTGGCCAACAGGATAAGTGGCTGCTCCGATGCTTTTATAATAGGAAGCTCCTTTTTGTTCTGGAAATTAAATCTGGAACTACTCGGGCGCCTTTGTTTCCTTATCCCTTTTCAAACTTGGGTTCACCATACCGGATGCGTCGCTGTTAAAGATCCCCTTTTGGTTTTTCAAGTGAATGAATTTCAACGTGAAATTTTTAATTCACTTTTTTTTTATTATACAATAAAACAAAATTTTTTTTAGCCCTTGCCACGAATACAATTTAATACTAAACATGAATAATTTTCCTACTAATTAATTAACAATCTAAACAAATATTTAACATAGGTGAATTTCGCAATTCTAATTGTTCGTTCAAAATTGATTTATTTTGTTTTATAGCTTTTTTAATTTCTAGTGATTCCAATAAATCCAACTTTTTACCTTTTTTATCAATATGTAAGTTTTTAAGTTTATTTATATTGCTAGAATGGTTTTTTTCCATTAAGTGATTGGCAAAATTGGACTTGGAATCGACTTTATTACGTTCTCTAATGTGTTCCGAATAACGAATAGCGAAATTTCTACTTGTTTGTCCTATATAGACACTGTCACATGAATCAGATTTAATTTCGTATACATCTGCATTTTTTAATTTATCTAATTTTTCTTTATTATTATTTATTATAATTTTACCTATGTTATTATTCTTATAGAAAGCTACCTTTAAATCCGTTTCTTTTTCTATTATATTAGCGATTTTATTAGAAATAGAACCTATATATTTTATTTTTACATACTTTTTGTTGTCATTTTTTATGTAATTTGCAAGGTACATTTCATTGTTTATTAGTTTTTTTGTTTTATTGTCAAGTAATTTATGTTTATTATTGTATGAAGTTCTTTTTCATAAGCTAATTCATCAAATGGAATATTAATTAATCTATTAATCATGGAATGAAATACTGATAATTTTAAATTTGTTGGATGCTTAAAATTTTTTGGTATGGTTGTATCTGAATAAGTGTTTTTCCTATATATTTCAAAACTTAATCTACTATTTTACGAATTATTTTTAAATCTAAAAAGTTTATTTTACAATTTGATTCTATTTCTGATGTGAATTGTATATTTTTATTAATACTATTAAGCCATATTAAAAAATTTTTCAGATTCTCTTCATCTCCTTTCCACAAGCATAAAATATCATCCACATAACGATAGTAAAAACCTATGGCCCTGATTTCGATAGTCATATCACTTTTATTTTTTATGAAAAACAAAATTTTTGATTTCAATAGTCATAAAAAATTAAAAGAATCATAAAAAATTAAAAGAAGCTGATTTTGATAGTAGTTTTTTTATGAATATACTCATTTAAAACGTCAAATTTTCTCATTTTGAAATTGCTAAATAAGTGCTTGTAAAAATAGATTTAAGAAAAATTTTAAAGTATTTTATTTATATTTATGTGAATATAGGCATTTTTATAAGCAATCTATGACTATGTGATAGCGTAGGTTGCAAGAAAGCTCATTATTTTGTAAATTAGAAGTCGTTCCGACATGATTTAAAAGAAGGTACTTAGTACTTACCGATTTTGTAGTAAAATTTAAATATCATAAAAAAAATTAAAAGGTTAAAAGAGCAACAAAAATAGTATGGGACTATTTTCAGGCGAAGCATCAGCCACCGTACTAAAAGAAGTTTTGTTAATAGCAATTTTTGTTATCATTTATGACATAGCAAAACACTACATCTATGAAAGGGCAAAAAAAAAAGCAGGACAAGCACAATTAGCAGCTATATAAAATACTAAAAATATTACATTATAAGAATATAACAATTATATAAAATTTAAAAACATTATATAAAACTATAAAAAAAAATAAATAAAAAATTTTTATATTGAATTCAAAAATAATAAATATAAAAAAAAAATGTATATGTAAATTAAACTAATTAAATATTAAATACTATAAAATTAATTAAATTAAACTAACTAAATATTAAATACTATAAATTAAAATTATATTTCACTATATTAAATGTTAACTCTAAATATAAATAAATAAAAAAAAAAATAATTTTTTTTTTAATTCTGTTGACTGTTACCAATTTGAATGGAAATAGACCGACTAAAATGATTAAAAAAATTGTTAAAGAATCTAAAGCAAAATTCAAATAGAACCTTAACATTATATTGAAGAGAAAAATAAAGAGATCGAAGCTGTTTGGAAATACTATAATCAAAACACAAGTGGAGAATTACAATTTGAATTAAGTTTAAAATTAAGAGAAATAACTGCACAAATAAGAAAATTATTAAAAGTTAAAAAAAAAGACGACACAATGGCAAATTTTTAGCTCACAATAGCGATCAAAGTGATCCTGCAATTCGAAGGAAACGTTAAAGATGTATCGAATTTCTGAGGACTAATCGATTTTTAAACTGAAACTTTAAAGGACGCAGCTGAAAAAACGAAACTAATTAAATTTATATTAGCCACAGAACTAGCGCATAAAGTTAAAAATAGGCTAATAACAGAAGAGGAGATAACTACATTAGAGAAATTTAAAAAAACAAAATATTAACAAATTTTAAATCGAATAAAAATTCAGCTAAGATTCAAACAGAATTAGCGAATATTACTCAAGGTAATAAAGGCATAAATGAATTTGCCACAAAAATTGAAACTCTGATAGCACAGTTAAATGAATTACAGATTACTGAACAAGGAGAACCACATAGAGGCATTATTATAAAACTGAATGAGCAATTGCGTTTAAATACATTTAAAAATGGTTTAAATGATAGATTCAGGTCAGTAATGCTAGCAACTAGGCCAACAAATTTCACTGAAGCTATACAGCTAGCATCTGAAATGAATATTGAAGTTAGACCAAACAATATCATTTATTTCAGGTCAAACAATTTTAGTAATGATTTTAGTAAGGGTATAATTACAGTAATAATAATCGCAACAACAATAATTACAATCATAACAATCGCAACAACAATTACAATAATAATAATAGTAACAACAATAAGTACAGTAGTAGTCACAATAAAAACAGATTTTCCAACACTCAATCGAGACAACAGGGAAATAATTACAAATAATTAAGAAATAATTTCAAATAATTAAGAAATCCGGGGCATGTGAACAACATGCAGAGGGGTGCTCAAAAGCAATTCAACAGAAGACAATAAGCAGCGTAAGCAATGATAAAAGCTGAAACAATATTATAAAAGTAAGAAAAAAAACAAAAAAGAACATCTGACTCTATTAATAGATGCAGGAGCAGATATAGCTATAATTAAAAGTAACGTATTAAACCAGCAAACATTAGAAAATGAAATTTGCCAAATAAATGGTATAACAGATAGAAATATTTTTACAAAGGGTGTAATAAATTTGGAACTATTAATTGAAGATTAATAGTTAATTAATTAAATTAATTGATGAACAATTTGATTGAAGAAGAAATAAATATAACAGAAACGGTATTTTAGGTAGAGATTTTCTATTTAACAACAGATGCAAAATAAATTATGAAACATGTACATTGGTAATACCTCAACTAGAAGAAGATATAATATTGCCAATGAGTATAAGCACTAAGACAATATCAAATATCACTGTACAACCTCGAACAGAAGTTATAGTAAAAATAGATTTAGATATAAAAGAAGATAGCATAATATTAAGCAAAGAAATAATAAAAGGTGTATTCATATCAAATACAATAATTCCAGCAAATGGATTAAAACATGCAAAGGTGTTAAATACTAGGGACACACCTGTAAACATAAAAATAACAGAAATTGAAATTTAACCTCTAAAAAATTATCAGAAAAATGATCATTCAAGAATAAAAATTTCTCAAAAACAAGATTTGAAAAACATAAAGAAGAAATAAATATAGATAATTTAGACACAAAAGCAAAAGCAACAATCTTATACATTTGTGAAAAATTTCAAAATATATTTCATCTGGAAAATGAAACACTAACAGTTAATAATTTTTATGAACAACGGATTTCAACAATACACAGGTCACCAGTATACATTAAAAATTATAGAACACCAAATATCCAGCTAGAAGAAATTGAAAAACAAGTTACAAAATTAATGGAAGATGATATAATTGAACATTCTACAAGTCCGTACAACTCACCATTACTGATTGTTCCCAAGAAAACTAAAGATGGAGAACAGAAATAGAGGTTAATCGTGGATTTTAGATCCTTAAACAAAAAAAACGTAGATGACAAGTTTCCATTAACAATGTTAGATGACGTGTTGGACAAACTAGGAAAATCTAAATATTTTTCAACGTTGGATATGACAAGCTCATTCCATCAAATTGCGTTACATCCGAAATCAAGGCAAATGACGGCATTCTCTACGAATAAAGGACATTACTAATTTAAAAGATTAAAAATGGATTTAAATGGAAAAAATTCGTTTTAAAGAAATTTGTTAGAAAATTTGAAAAAATCAAGTAACACTTTCGTCAATTATAAAGTAACCCTATATTATTAAAAAAAGTTGTTAACAGAAATAAGAGTATAATGTTGAAGCTTTAATTTTTGTGTATTACTTCAAAAAAATTTTAACAGGTGTTCAAGTTACAGGTGTTTAAAAATAGGAAATTTTCAGTTTTTGACCCCTTACAGCTCCTAAACGGGGGGTGATACAAAAAAAATTTCTGAAATGACTCATACTTATTTTCACAGATCTAACTTCTGTCAAAATTTCAAGTTTCCAACTTAAACTGTTTAGAAGATAGAAGGGTTAAAGGATTTTGCAAAATTTGAGTTTCGCATAACGGTAAATTAAGACACCGTATGTCACAAATATATATTTATTGTATACATACTTTTAAAGCTAATGAAAGTGGTAATCGTTTGGCGTTTTCAAAATGAAGATATACTTTATACAACTTGTGCTATAACAATTTAAATATAAAGCTTTTTTGAACCTTTGGAGAGCTGTAGCTCCGTAACGGGTGAGGCTACAAAAAAAAGTTATTAAAAATAAAATTAATATTTTTGTGAGATCTATCAGCTGTTAAAATTTCATAGCTCTATTTCAAAAAAAATGTAGGGATCTAAAAGTTAGGTGTTCGAGAGCTACCCTAAGGCTTGGTCCAAACTCAACCAAAAAAAATAGGGAACCTACGAATTACTCCCAGAATATTTTGTCTAAATTTCAACATTCCAGCTTTCTTAGTTTTTGAGTTAGCGTGCTGACGGACGGACGGACGGACATGGCTCAAAAGTCTTAGATTTTTTTTCTGATCCGATCCATACCTTTGAAGGTATATCTAGCTCGCTTATTTCGAGGTGTTACAAACGGAGGAGTAATTTTATTATACCCGATCCTATCGTACGGGTATAATAATATTGTAAGCAGAGTGACAGGCTGTGAACATGCTAACGGTTCGTTCGGGTATCTAAGAGTTGACAAAGGCAACTATATTCTTCCTCGTTTTATTAATAGATATGAGTGCCACTTTTTCATTTTTGTTATTATTATAATGAAAAGTTGCATTTTATCTTTTAATAGCACTAGCGCATACAGATTTTAATATGTTGTCTTCTTCTGTTAAACCTATTTCTGTGTCTAAGGCAATATCGATATAGTCATTTTTAGTTTTAATAGTTGGCGGGCAATATTTTAATCCATATTCCATAATATTAAGTTCTGCTTTCGTGAAACATGTATTAGTGAAAGTTTTAATTTTAGAGTAAAAGTGTTGAATAACACTTGTATTTTCTGTTGAGTTTGAGTTCGTTTTTGCTTTTGTTAGAGAGAAAAGCTTTTTTTGCAAGAAGTGAAGATGCTGACTACTTTCTCTCGTGCTTTTTTCGAAGATTTTTTCTTGTAAATTATTAAACTATATGGCATGTAATCTATAAGTCAGTTTACTATGAATTACCTTTAAATGAAGTCGTAGGTCATCTCTTGTAGAGTATAATTTCCTTATTTCTCCCGATAGCGATTTTTCTTTTGCTCTAGTAATAATTTTTAGTACATCATGATTTAAATTGTCCTTAGTTTTTATTTTTATGGAGCTAGGAAAAATATTACGTTTTTTACATTGTGAGTTAAACCAAATCTGATTGCTGACTTTCTTCGATTTATCCATGTATTTTTTGTATTTTATGCTTAATTTTGCTGTACAAGCAGTTTTTGATCATTGAATTTTTTCAACCGTAAGTTTGTAGAACAACTTTATTATATTTATGGAGTAAAAAATTGTTTTTGTTTATACTTTTTGTCCACAAAATAATTTTATTAATATTTTATTTTTATAATTGTTAAAATTTTATATTTATTTTTTGGTCTATATATTATATTTTATTTATTTATTTATTATAAAGTCTATATACATTTCGGCATCACTGCGATCATCAGGGCGAATACAATTTCATACTAAACATTAATAATTTTCCTATTTTTTAACATTACATTTATACCTACTAATTAACTACCAATCTAAACAAATATTTAACATAGGTGGATTTCGCAATTCTAATTGTTCGTTCAAAATTGATTTATTTAGTTTTATAGCTTTTTTAATTTCTAGTGATTCCAATAAATCCAACTTTTTACCTTTTTTATCAATATGTAAGATTTTAAGGTTATTTATATTGCTAGAATGGTTTTTTTCCATTAAGTGATTGGAAAAATTGGACTTGGAATCGACTTTATTAAGTTCTCTAATGTGTTCCGAATAACGAATTAGCTTATAAAAAAGAACTTTACTCATATTTATTCAAGTTTCACTTCATTAACAAATTTTATAGTATTTCAATTAATGTTTACAATATTTTGTTTATTTAGGAAATTTATCAATTAAATAAATTTTTTAAATTATAGTATAAAAGTGCTTACTAAGCAGAAATAGTATAAAATATAAAAAAAAAATTAATTTTAAGTTTTAATTTATTGATAATTAACGTATGATTTACTCAATGGGCAACATTATAAACATTTTTAGCTGAAACACTGTATGCATTGTTGAAAAAAATCGTTCGTTAATAAATTAATCAATATAATTTGTTAACTTATATAATATGTATATGTGACATTCTGAGTTATGAGGGATTTTAGACTTAGTTTGAAAATCAGCGTTTCAATAATTTGTTTAGCCGGGGTTTGAGGGCGACAGCCCTCACTATATTAAATACAATGTTATTGAAATATGTATGGTAAAATAAATTTAGAAAGGGGTTTTTGTTTACAAAATCTGAATTATACGCTTTTTCAGGAATATTTACATACTATATATTGCATATATGCGGGATTCCGAATTAGGAGGGGTTTTAGAGTTGCATTCGAGATCAGTGTATCCCTTTTTCCGAATGTTTATCTATATGTATTCTGTAAAAGGTGTATAACTCTGATTCTGAATTCAACTCTAAAATCGCTCGTAATTCGGAATTTCGTATATGCATATATATAGATAAATATTCTGCAAAAAGAAAAAAGCGCTTCCTAGAAAGCGGAAGAAAGGGAGAAAAATATTTGTTCATAAATAAGCTTCCGTTATGTTTAATTTTAAAATAAAATATTGAAAAAAGTGCATATTTAAAAATTGTTTTTTTATTTTAAGCACTCTGTACTCATATGAGACAACCTGCTCTAATTTCATGTATATGTATATCATCTTAAGGGTTGTTTGCAGACCTATTTGCAGTCCTACACCTATTTTGGGGTTACAACGATTTTTATAGATCTAACAATTTTTGAGATACTCTCCGTCATTTAACCATGTAAAGTATGACATTGCATTTTTTATTAAAATTGTTGTTTCAATTTCGAATTTCTAACCTCTGGGACTATTTACCAAGCCTTACCATACTTGTTATATACCGTTGGAAAGGGTATGAAGACCTTTCTAACAGTATAAAAATAATATAGGGTGTCTTTAAAAATTTATAAAGTATAGTGAATTCTAAAAAGCCTAGCCAAAATTTTCCCTTTGAACTCTAGTATCTCAGAAACGGTAGTACTGATTAAGATTAAATAAGATATTTATTAAAGACATATTTTTATAAAAGAAATAGTAGGTCCCACAATGTTGTAAAATATTTGTTCCTATATACTATCGTAGACGAAAATTATACGGTTTAAATAAAATACTATAAAATGTTAGGAAAATTTCAAAATGATCAATTTGACCTTTAAATGACCTTTGCGCTAAAAATCATGTTTTGTGAAATATACGTGATGTCACTAGGTACCGTTATGTAAAATTTCAAGGCAATCGGGCAATGTACCTACAGCCCCTCAAGGCAATCAGGGAACTACAACCCCTCAAATTTTGAAAAAGCCCTATTTTTAAACGCATATATTTCACGTTCCGCTTAACAGCTTTTCAATCTGAAAAGGCCATTCGACAGGAATTTTTTTTACCTTTATAAATCAATATCAAAATTATATATATTTTTAAAATTTAGTCTTGAAATTTACCATTATGTGAAAACCAAATTTTGCATGATTTTTCTACTTTCATAACTCCAGCACGCTTTTAGATAGGGGCTTCAAATTATGAGGTAAGAAAGAACTTTTAGAAATAGTATAAGTTTGTTCAGAAATGTTTTTTGTACCAACCCTTGTTTATGACCTATTAGGGTTCAAAAATTTAAAATTTGCTATTTTTAAACACCTGTAACTTAGGCACCTGTACACATTTTTCTTCGGCAAAGCAAAAAAATTAAAGCTCCAGTAATATATTTTTATGTGTGTTAATGGTTTCTTTTAATTGTATAGGGTTCCAAAGTTATAGCCCCCAAAATTACAAAAAAGCACTATTTTCAAATGTATATATGTCAGGCTCTGCGTAGTAGTTTTACAATCTAACGAGGGAGAATACAGTTGCCTTTGTCAACTCTTAGATATCCGTACGAACCGTTAGTATGTTCACAGCCTGTCACTTTGCTTACAATATTATTTTTTTAATATTTTAGTATTTTAAAATAATTTGGGTGAATTTTATAATTTCTAGAACTATGGGTTGTACATATATCCAAACTATATGTTTATATGTACATTTTTCAAAAGCAGATTCTAACCTTCCACATAACGATTATCAATCCAAAACTTTTTCAAATATTCTATAGTACCATTTAATACTAAGCGTATATTAAATGTATGTAAAATGTATATTAAATTTACTAAGTACAAAACAGTAAATATAATTTTAAATATTATATTATATTATATTCAAATATTCCATTGACAGAATAATTTCTTATAAAGTACAACAAAATACATATATGAATGTAAATACGGCGCTATATAATATACATATATACTCTTATCATTCACTCACTAGTGACATATACGATATGTAAATAAATATGATATTATATAAGTATGTATATATATCAATATCATATAAATAAAAATTCTTCAAGCAACCGTTATGTTGTTTATTTATTTACATTTTTTTGTACTACGCATTATATACTCAACAATTTCAAATTATCGAGTAAAACAAATGCAAAAAATTTGTTGAAGAAATTTGTTAGAAAATTTGGAAAAATCAAGTAACACTTTCGTCAATTATAAAGTAACCCTATATTATTAAAAAAAGTTGTTAACAGAAATAAGAGTATAATGTTGAAGCTTTAATTTTTGTGTATTACTTCAAAACATTTTTAACAGGTGTTCAAGTTACAGGTGTTTAAAAATAGGAAATTTTCAGTTTTTGACCCCTTACAGCTTCTAAACGGGGGGTGATACAAATAAAAATTCCTGAAATGACTCATACTTATTTTCACAGATCTAACTTCTGTCAAAATTGCAAGTTTCCAACTTAAACCGTTTAGAAGATAGAAGGGTTAAAGGATTTTGCAAAAGTTGAGTTTCGCATAACGACAAATTAAGACACCGTATGCCACAAATATATACGTATTGTATATATACTTTTAAAGCTAATAAAAGTAGTAATTGTTTGGCGTTTTCAAAATGAAGATATACCTTATACAACTTGTGTTATAACAATTTAAATATAGAGCTTTTTTGAACCTTTGGGGAGCTGTAGCTCCGTAACGGGTGGGGCTACAAAAACAAGTTATTAAAAATAAAATTAATATTTTTTTGAGATCTATCAGCAGTTAAAATTTCATAGCTCTATTTCAAAAAAAATGTCAGGACCTAAAAGTTAGGTGTTCGAGAGCTACCCTAAGTTTTGGTCCAAACTCAACAAAAAAAAATAGGGAACCTACAAATTACTCCCAGAATATTTTGTGTAAATTTCAAGATTCTAGCTTTCTTAGTTTTTGAGTTAGCGTGCTGAGGACGGACGGACGGACGGGCGGACATGGCTCAAACGTCTTAGAATTTTTTTCTGATCCGATCCATACCTTTGAAGGTATATCTAGCTCGCTTATTTCGAGGTGTTACAAACGGAGGAGTAATTTTATTATACCCGATCCTATCGTACGGGTATAAAAACACTAAAAGACCTGAAAATTTCTTACCTCTATAAAACAATATAAAAATTATGCAATTTATGTACTTTACTATTTAAATTTGCCGTTATGTGTAAACCAAATTTTGCATGATATTCTTTTTTCATAACTCCGGAACGCTTTGAGATAGGAACCTGAAATTTTGAAACAAGAAAGAAGTTGTCTTTTTTTGTACTAGTTCCTGTTTAAGAGCTATTAGGCCTCAAAAATTGAAAATTTCCTATTTTTAATTCCAAAAAAGTGCTATTTTCACGTTTGTTCTTATTACATGAAATTTTAAAATTTTTGTTCAAGTCACAATTCTAAACAGTTTGTATTGTCTTTTGGAAATATGCGCTTTTAAAAACCGCTGGTTTACATTCTATCTTGTTTTACACATATTATCTATTTTATTCTTTTATAAGAATAATTCTTGTAGCTATGGTTGGGTTATGAAAGCTACTAATGATTGATAAATTACAGAAATAATATTTTTTATTATTTTTGGTTTTTTTCATTGTAAAATAAAACATATAGTAAAAATGTTTGTTTATTTTAGGGTTCTCTCAACAGGTATACCACATATGAAAAATTTTTATGCTGAAATTTATATGGCGTGCAACTCAACTGCTTTATGTGTTATTGTTCTTTGAGATTATGTATACAGGAACTAGTTCCTAGTGTTTAGTTAGCGTGTAAAAAAAAAAAATTTAGTCAAGGGTTGTTTTTGATTCTTGTAACAAATTCATGTTCTCCTAAAAGTAATTTTTTCATTTGGATAATAAAATTTTCCAAGGCCACTGTTATTTTTAAGAAAATCTAGATCCTCTAATTCACTGCGATTATCTTTAATAATTAAAGAAAAATGCATAATATTATTAACTATTTTAGAAATATAAAATAAAATAACTATTTCATTACCTGGTTCATCTAAAATTAAAGGTATTTTTCTTTCCTTTGTTACTTGACTTCTTCTGCTAATAATGCCACAGCTTGCAAGTTTTTTTCTGTAAAGGCAAAAAACTATCATTCTACATTCCAAATTGCTTCTGCTCTCTTCAACCTATTGGATAATAAGTTGTTGCATTCTCATTCGCAAAATTTTCGCAAATTAGATTAGCTAAATATAAAAAATCCGATCTGTTTATTCTAAAAATTGTAAAAATAAAAGTATTAATCAAATATGAAAGAAACAATACTTTAGTTACTCTAAATTTGGATGCTTTTGCAAAATCCTTTTAATTATAATTTTAGAAATTTGAATGCGCTCAGCGTTTTCCTTTGTTTTTGGTAAAAATTTCTGAAACTATTACAAAGTCCAAATCCTGTATTTGTTGCACAGCTATTGAATTTGGAAATATTGTTTTAATTAAATTAGAAACTGACTGGTAATTTATAAATTTTTCGGCGGTGTGAAATGATATTGTGCGGAAAACTTAACTTGACTCCGGTGAGTTTTTATAGGTTTTTTGTTGATAAGTTCCATCTGTATCTGTAATTTTTTCTGTTGTTATGCCTAGCAAGGTTGATATTGAAGGCAACTCTTTTAATATACGTGTTAGAAGTTTCTAAATTTTTATTTATTATTTAGGCAAATCAAAATAAAAACGAAAAAATACATTTAAAAATGGAAATAAAAAAATAATCAAATGATGTTATGAAAGATTTTGATAATTACATAATTGAAAAATTTTATAATGTAATTTCGTTCAAACTTGATCATTACAACAACGTAGGTCTAACTTTTTAAGATAAAAATTAAAATTATGTATTGGAATGAATTACAATGCAAACCAAATTCATATTACTTTAATATCAATTGCAGTTATTGTGAAATTGGAATATTTTTGTTTTATTTGCTAGAAAAGCTCAAAGCAAATCATTTATATTTTATTTTTTAGGAATAGAATAATAAATATTCATTTTTTAATTTTGTAATACATATACTAATTTTCTTATTGTGTAAAAAATTTTAAAATATAAAATTTGATGATTTCTACAACTCTTTAGAACCTGCTTGAAGAAGATTTAAATTTATCGAATTTAATTATTAAAAATTGCCCTTCTGACACAAAAGAACCAAATTCTTATGATATTGTTGTTTCTAGAAAAAATATTAGTTCAAAAATACATTATGTACCTACTTAAAAAAGTAGTATGCATAAATTGAGAAATAACCTTCTTCCTTAATATTTTTATCCAAATGAATTGATATTAATGAAAAAATACCTAATACGCATTTTAAAGCTTTTTGTTTCTTTTGCATAACATATTCTACAAAAATTTCTTTAAAAATATTTAACTCCGAATTCGTATCATAAAAATTAACTTCGGCTTCAATGTTATAAAATGTTTTTCCTAAAACCAAATATTTAATTTATATACTTAAGTAGGTACATCAAAACAAAAAAATATACCAGCATTGCAGATATCTTAATAAGTCAATTTTCCATTCAACTTTAATTGATTTTTTTTTTCTTACTACATTCCACATGCCACATAAATGTGATAAGGAAATTACACAGCTTCTCCTTTTTCAGGCGTGGCTGTAAATGTCGTAAGGGGGAATTATTTTTACGATGTGTGTGGGATTCAAACCCACACTCCCTTGGTGTTTACAACGTATTCCATACGCTTTTACCCACTAGGCCACCGAGCTGCCCTAATTGACTTATTTTTAAAATATTAATTTGGTTTTGAAAAATTGTGTTAAACAAAGTAGAAATGAAATGATAATGATATATACTTATATTGTATAACATGCAAACGTAGTATTCCAAATTCTAAAATCTAAAGAAACTATATTTACATTTATGTTAAAAATAAATCTACATATTATCAAAGAACATATTATAACGATTAAAGAAGTAGCATTCCATATAAATTTTAAAATAAAATAAAAATAGTATATATTCCAAATTCTAAAATCTAAAGAAATAAAATTTACATTTATGTTAAAAATAAATCTACATATTATCAAAGAACATATTATAACGATTAAAGAAGTAGCATTCCATATAAATTTTAAAATAAAATAAAAATAGTAAAAAGAACTCAGCTATTGTGACTCCAAATTAATATTACATATTTACATACATGTATTTATTTCATTTTCTTAGTTATTAATTTTGAATATTTCGACCTGCCTTTAGGTCATCGTCAGAGAAGCAAAGAAAACATATTAGTTGATACAAAATTTTTTTTCTCTAACTAAAATTATAGTAATATAAAATAAAAACTCAAGACACTTTAAATTTAAATTTTTTGGATCAGTTAATTTTATATTTTTATGTATGTATGTATATTGTATGTATTATGTATGTATATTTAATTATTTATTTATTTATTTAAAAACACTTGACTATAACATGCAATGTTATAGTCAAGGAGTAAAGGCCGTTTTCCTTTCGGATGTGGGCCTGTCGAGTTTTACTTAAATTTTATTTGTTACATTATTTTTTATCTTATCTTATATTATTTAATTTACATTTTTTATCCTATCTAATATTATTTAAGTTTACATTTTCATCTTATGTTATTTAAGTTATATTTTTATTTTATCTTATATTATTAAAATTTGTGTTATCATTTATGTTATTTTATTTCTCTTTGTTAATTTTTATCATTATAAATGTTTTCTTTATTTGATTATTATTTTTTTTGTTATATTATATTTTTATAATAGTTTTATTCACATTTTTGAAATTTAATTTCTTCCTTGATTTTTATAATGTTTATTTTTGATATTATCCAATATACCATGGGCTGAGAACAATTTCGTTATTTCACCTATATCTCCCTCTTTACAGCAATTTAATGTTTCAATTGGCATTTTATTCGATGGATATGGGCATTCTGTTTTTATATGTTTTATTGTGAGTTGTCTCTGGCAAAAGCTATATATAGGTGCAGCTGTTTTTTCAAATATGTGTAAATGTGTGGCCAAAATTATCTCTTACCTTATTCGACTTATTTTTATATCTATTTTTCTGTTTTTAGTTTAATTTTATTTTTTGATGATACTTTATTTGTGGTGTAATGGTCTTTAAAAGTATTTCACTACTGTTCCATTCTTCTTGTTTTTTTCTATCGATAAAAAGTTTGATAAACTGCTTTGCATGGCTGTCCGTTTCTGGTATTGTCATTATCGTCGGTCTTCTAGTTGCTTCTTTAGCTTCTTTATCAGCCTTTTCATTTCCAGCGATTCTAGCATGCCCTGGAACCCAAATTATTTTAATTCTTTTTCTTGATTTTTGAACTTTTTTTATTATGTGTAAAATTGATGTTTCAATCGCTTCGATGTTTTTAATAGCTTTTATTACTGCTAGGTTGTCTGTGAAAATATTGGTCTTTTTTTGTGAATGTACAGCTAAGTCTACGGCTTCGCTTAGTGCGCATAGTTCTCCGGTATAAACAGAACATTCTTTATTAATGTATCCTATTTTCAGTACCTTTCTACTATTGCATATCCCACTCCACAGCTATTTGTTGAAGCATCTGTGTATAAATTTATCTCAGCTTGGTTCTCCAGTTTTATTGCTCTATATTCTTGTATATATCTTTCGTTTGATGTAGTGTTTTTATTTTGTTTGGTTATTGAATCTATAATGTGTTCCTCTATGTTATGTTTCTAATATGGTTCTGTTATAATTTTTTCTTTTTTATTTTTATTTAGCATTATACCTGTCTTTTCAATTCCCTTTTTATATTTTTGTTATTGTTGATGTAGGTGTCGTTTGAATGTTTTCAAGGTGTGAATTGAATATTAGTGAATGGAGCGGATGTTGAGGAAAGCTTTGTAACAATCAGTGCCCCAAGTGCTATACGGGCGGACTGATTTAAGACAACTTGCAGTTTTTCCAGATTTGTTGTTGTATATTGTGATGTTATTGTCTATTCTTCCCAGCTGGATGGTCTTTGCTATTTAATTGCTGTGGCTGTCGGAGGTCCATAATTTTTTTTGCAAATGTATTTTAGTAGGGAATTTGTTTTTTTCCCTTGCATTATAAGATTGTTTACATGTTTATTAAAATTAAATTTTCTGTCAAATGTTGAACCTAAAACCTTCATATTATTTTTGTACTCTAGTGTTGTATTGCGTACTTCTATGTTGCTGTTTATGCATTTCTATTTTTTGCAAATATGAATTATCTCTGATTTTTCAGGCGCTATTGCTCCTCCATTTTTCCTTGCCCAGACATTTATTTTCTCTACAGCTGCAGAAAATCTTTTGGCCCTTTGGTTTTCATTCCCGTCTGTCATCAGTACTATGTTATCGGCATATATCAGGTGTTAAATATTTGGTTGTTTGTTAATCTCCTTACTTAAACTTTGAATATATAGATTAAATAATTGACAAGATAACGGTGAACCTTGTGGTATTCCATTATTCATTTTTTCTATATTAGAGTATGTATTGTTTGCTCTTATTGTTTCTAATTTTGTTTTTAATTTTCTATTTTCCATATAGTTTTCTATATATTTTGAGATGACTTAGAGTAATGATATAAATCGGTAATTTTCCACTTCCATTGGATTCTTGTTAGGTTTAATTATCGGTACTACTTCTGCCGTTTTCCACATTTGCGGTATCTGACCGGTGGCATAAATTACATTATACAGTAGGAGTAATCTCTTTTTGAAATTTTCACTACCATTTTTTATCAATGAATATGTAATGCCATCAAGTCCTGGAGATTTTCCTTTTGTTCCTTGCAACGCAATCGTAAGCTCAATATTTGTAATTTGTGAATCTAGCACCGAGTTTTCTTATATATATTTATCTATCTTATATATTTTTATCTATTATTCTATTGTTTTCTAAATCTTGACCATATCCGTTGTTTTCATTTGCTGTTTTTGAATACTCAATGGCAAGTTGTTGAGCTATTTCTAGTGGATTATTTGTTACTAATGAGTTTATTTTTAGTGTTATAGCTCTGCACGTTTTTTTCTTATTGTTTACTATTATTCTTGCCTTATTCCATGTGTCTGTTAAGTTTTCTCCATTTATTGAATCGGCAAATGCTATCCAGACCGCATTTCTACTTTTTTTTATCTCAGTTTTTAGTTCATTATTTATTTTTTTAAGTTCTGTGAGATACCTAAGTTGTACTATAGGTATAGCTGTATTGGCTGCTATTCTTTTTATTTTTGTCAGGTTTGCCGCCTCTTTATTGATATTTTTATCTTTCGGATGTTCAAGTAATATCTTATCCATTTTTTCTCTATAGAGTGGGCAATTTGCAATTTTTTTTATCCTTTCTTCAGATAATTCTTCTGTTCTTTGAATTATCAATATTGGGATATGATCGTAACCTTTAGGATTGTGTGTTGTTTCCCAACTTATCCTACGAGCGAGTTGTTGATGTGCGATTGTTAAATCAGGACACGTGAAAGTCCCTCGTGTAGATAAAAGTGTTGGGCTGTTATTGTTCATGATTGTAAGCTCTGGATAGTCGTCAGTGAATTCTTCAACTAAGGCTCCTCTTTCGGATGTCATGTGATCCCCCCAAGGGGGGCTGTTATTGTTCATGATGGTAAGCTCTGGATAGTCGTCAGTGAATTCTTCAACTAAGGCTCCTCTTTCGGATGTCATGTGATCCCCCCATGGGCTTTAAAATCACCAAGTATAAGGTATGGTGGAGTTAATTGTTCTTTTATTATTGTTAATTGATTTCTTGTTAAGATGATGCTGTGTCCTATATATAGATTAACAATAGTTGTTTCGATTTTTGATGAAGGAAATTTTATTTTTATCGCTGCAGCTTCTAAGGATGTTTGTAATTGTTGTTGTGTGTATTTATAGTCTTTTCTTACCAGAAATCCTACTCCCCCTATCCTTGGATAATGAGTTGGTAGGTAGCAGTTGTAATTCCTGTAGTATTCTTTAATGTTGGTCTCCTTCATGTTCGTCTCCTGCAGTGCGCATATGATGGGATTATGCTCTGTTAGTAGTATATCTAGGTATCCTATATTGGTAGTGAAACCCTGAATGCTCCACTGAATAATTAATGCTTCATGTTTGGGTTTTGTATTTATAGTTTATAGTTTATCATTATCTTGTATATTTATCTTTAAAGATTTTAGAAGCTATCATTGTCTGAAATGGGTAGTGGGGAATTGTTGTTTTTTAATGATTTCATGTGTATAGCTAAGATTTATTCTATATTCGGATTTTTATTTCCTTCTTTTGTTTTTGATTCTAACAAATTTTGAGTTTGTTCTTGGGGTGCAAATACTGCTGTAATTGGTTTTTTCAATTTTCAATTTTTCTTTTGTTTTTTGTCCTTACCTATACTACTTGTAGGTTCAGGCTCTTTTGTTTGTATTGTGTTGAGTTTCTGTTGAATTTCTTTAATATCTTTGTCAGACAATTCTTCAAATTCTATGAATTTTATGAATTCATTTGATTTATTTGATTTTTTTGTTTCTTGATTCAATTTTATGTTTGATTCATTAGATGATGTATCCATTTCTATTATGTCGCTTTCAATGGGTTTCAGTTTCATTAAATTTATATTTTTGTTCGGCTTTGTTCTATTAAATTTTTTATATTTTCAGTTAGTATGTTTTCCGAGGTTTTGATTTCTGGTTTATGAATATTATTATTTTCTTTATTTGTGCTAATTGCCACTTTTATTATAAATTTCATACATAACACTCCATATGAATTTATATGAACAATTTTTTTTTTGTTTTTTTTTATATCTCTAAAAATTTATATACATACAAAACGGTAAAATTTTTGTTAGCAGATTTAATATTAATCTTATGTTTGTTTTGTATTTGTTTACAGTTTTTATTATTTTTTACTTCTAATATTATTTTTTGAATGAAAAAAAAATCATATATCTACATTACAATAATAATAATAAATGGATGTATGAATGAATGTACATATATTTTTACGATTTCATTGCTTATAATTATTTTTATTGAATAAAACAAAATGTTATTAAATTATTAGAAGTTATTTTGCTTTAATATAAATTATTATGTAAAAAATCCTATAAATTTTGGCATTGTACTTTTTGTGTACTGGCGGTTGGTCCTGTGGTGGAGACAGCTAATTTTTTTATTTCTGATGTTCAGCTCCATATCCTCTAGATACAGGTTGGGTCTTTCAATTGTATATAACTTCAAAGACAGCTAAAATTAAGGTATTGGGATATGTTATTCAAATATCACAATTGATCAAATATTCACACGAAGTTGAGATTAATAGCATTTTATCAAATGTTTCCCAATAGATAAGATGTACCTGTTAGGTCGGTATTGGAAAAAAGCGTACACATCGCAGCGTATTTGAATTTCATTCATAGGTAAATTTTTTAAATTAGAGTTAAATATAGTTTTTAATAAATTTATCTATTACAAAACAAAAATTGAACCCCTTAAGTTGCAGGAAAGTTAAGCAAAAATGGGGTAAGGTAGGTCGAGAAATTCCTTCCGGAATTTAATGCTGTGAAAATTTGTGATATGTGCCATATACAAAGTAGAATAAAAACCCATCCAGAAGAATTAGAGACGGATGGAATGAATCAAATATTATTGGAAAAGTTGCTAACTTAGAATTTAAAAATAATTAATGTGCATTTGATGATGTATTTATTAATAATATTAACTAATTAACATGTAATACAAATGATTAATTAATTATAAGTTCCTGTAATGCTTGAAAAGCATTTGTATTACAAAAAATTTATTATTTTTATATTTTATGGAATCTAATGTCATAAAAAAAAATTAAATTTTTATAAAAAATGTACAAATATATGTACCTATTTGTTTTTTCAACAAGTAAATGTAACAGTAAGACGATGGAACCGACTTATTAATACCATACACCTGAATAATTCGAATTAAATTTAAAATCCATAAGTTTTTTGGCAGCTTGAACTTCTTCTCTTTTCTGTCTTATTCAACTCGAATTTCAGGAACGTAAAATAGGCATGTTCTTGGGATACGCTTGACACCCTTGTAGAAAATTGCAAGTTTCTATCTTCATCCGTTTCAAAGATATGCTTGTTAGTGCCCGAATTGCCACTCCAATTCATCAAATCCATCTCAGGGACATAAAAAAAACATGCCAGAACATCATTGTACTAAATTTAAAGGTTCTGCTTTTGTTGGTTTTGGAGATATGCTCGTTCCTTCCAAAATCCGAACCCATGGACCAAATCTTCCCAAATTTCAAAAACTGAAATAAAACATGAAAGAACACCATTGTACCAAATTTCTATCTTTTCTTTTTTTTTTTACACGCTACTTAAACTCCAGGAAAGTTTTGCTTTTTACAAAATCCTTGTAGGTTTGAGCAAGAAGCAGAGGAGTTCAAGGGAAATATGAATATAAAGGAGAATTACCGGGTAAATTGGAGACGAACCTGAATAGGTTCGTTTTGAAAAGTTGCAGATTGTATAATGGACCATTTGTATCAGAGGGAAACACGTTGGATGGAAGCATGTTCCACATTTTAGCGGTTCTCACAATAAAAGAGTTTCCATAACCAGTTTTAAACCACCTAGGAATTTCCACGGTGTAGAAATGAGCACTTGAGGCTTCTCTGTGTTACGTTGGAATTGTTTAAGTGGAGGCATTATTGATTTCAATTCGATAGAACAAGTGTCATTATCTACAAGATATCTATAAAAGAGAGATAAAGCTCCAATATTTCGACGTGAGTTAAGAGGAGTAAAGGTTTCCTGAACAGCAAGGTCGCCGTAAGGCGCTATTTCGGATTTTGTCCAGGTAACCTAATGATGTTTGAGCAGCGCCACCCCATATGTGAGAATTATACTCCATCTTAAGTCGAATATATGCTTTATAGATATTGGCCAGATCACTAAGGGAAAAATAAGCTTTACAGCGAAAAAGAAAACCTAAACATTTAGCAGCTTTTTTGGCTATATCAAAAATATGCTCACTCCACAACATTTTTTGATTAAGCTGCATGCCTAAAATATTTAAATTTGCAGACCGCTGTATATTTTCCCCTTGGAACCGTAGAATTGGTATAGATTGACCTCTTTTGCAAGAGATCTGACAGCTTTGAGTTTTGGAAGTGTTGAACTCAACTCTGTTTTTAACATCCCAATCAGCTATTTTCGCTAGGTCGTGGTTAACTGAACTAGGTATAATTTCCCTTTTTAAACTGATTGCGGTTGAAGTAGTATTCGATTTTTTTAAAAAATCATAAGATGCCACCAGAGTGCTGTCATCGGCAAAACTATGGATTGGATTGAGGGTAGTCGTTAATGAAAATTAAGAAGAGAGTGGGAGATAAGGCAGAGCCTTGTGGAACGCCAGCATTTATTTTATGAGTGTCAGACATAAAACTGTCGACAAGGATACGAATACGACGATTCGAAAGAAAATCCTCAATCCATGCACAGAAGGAGCTGCCCAACCCAATTGCCTGAAATTTGCTCAGAAGAGCAGAATGCCATACTCGATCAAAGGCCTTTGAGATATCGAGAGCTACAACCTCACATTCACCGGAACAATGAATGCTGGTGTTGAGCTTCTCGCAGAGATAAGTTAAAAGATCACCTGTAGATCGATGACTGCGAAAGCCGTATTGGCGATCATTTTAAATACGCGAGCTGTTCAGGTATCTCAAAAGCCTTTTGTTTACCAAAATTTCCACAATTTTGGAGAGGACCGAAGTGATGGCAATTGGTCGGTAGTTGGAAGGGTCGCTTTTGTCGCCTTTTTTGGGAATTGGAGAAACGTGTGCAAACGTGAGCCCCCAATTGGAGAGCTAACAGAAATATTATATTTTTCTGGATTTATCGTCAGGAACAGATCCAAAAGATGTTCGTTGTGATTGTCACGGTCTGGAATTCTAGTAGGGCTCTTAACAAGTTGAGAAAGTTGGAATAAGTTTGAAATAAGTACAACTTGTTGGCTTCCGGTGAGTTGTGACTGGAGAAATGGAGCCAGTTTTTGCTGTGGACATTAAAATCGCCGGCGACGGCTATCTCACATTCTGGATTTTTTTCCAAAATTTTATTAAAATCGTCGGATAGTTTTTCAATGACCACAGTTGTTTCTAGCTCCTTGGCTTGGGGAGATCTGTAAATAAAACATAAAAAGATTGTAGCATTTTCAACTCGGAGTTTCACCCAAAGATAATGGAAAATTGGGTTGGAGCATTTAATATCGAGAAGAGAGTTGAAAGCTATGTTGGAACGTATATATAAAGCGACACCTCGATGAGAAATAAAAAGGGGAACTAAAGTATAGTCGTTGATACTATAATTAGTATCATCGCCTATAGCCTCAGTTTCACTTAGGGCTAATATAGGTAATATAGTCTTTCTGAGTGAAGGTGAGCTTTAACTGATTGGAAATTGCTCGCTAAACCTCTAATATTACAAAAGTTAATTGTAAAGTTGGCGGACATTATTACTATTTGGAACGAAATAGTACTAGGAAAATTAATTAAAGTTAAAATTAAAAAATATCAAAATAAAACAAAAATAAAATTCGAAATTTAAATAAAATTTACCCAAACAAAGAAAAAAAAAAAAGAAATGAACGAACACCAAACGTTAAACTCAAACCGACGGAAAAAAAAAAGTTTTTAGTACCTTATCGTACACAAGAAATACTCTACCATATTCACCACTTAAATAACATAGACACAAATCTTCTTATATCATGTACATTTCTTTTTCGCACTTGTATATGATAAAATATTAGTAAAAAGAAATAATGCAGCACTAATTAAATAAATTAGAAAAGAGCAAACGTTTTGTTTACTGAAAGCTGCTTGGAAATTTTATATAGGAGAAAAGGAAGGTTGGACAGCGTGCCTGCTTATTGACATTTAATTAAATTTTACAATGTTTGATGAAAATTTATAATGAAAACAAATTAATTTAATTTATAATAATCAAAAATTAAAAGAAAATAAAAATTAATAAAAATTGAATTTAAAAGTTAATTGTACTAAAACTAAATTTATAATAAAGAAATAAAAGAAAATAAAAATATTAATAAAAAAAAAACCAAAATTGTAAACAAAATGAAAAATTGAAAACAAGTAAAATCAAAATATAAAAAAATAAAAAAATTCAATTAAAGTTTCTAATAAGTACAAGATAAAACTAAAGAAATTAATTAAAAATAAAAAAAATATAAAATTAGAGAAAACTAAAATTATTGATAGAATTAGATGATCCAGCATTTGCTATTTATCAACCAGCCGGAACGAAAAAATATGGTGGAATCTTCAGCTGCTGTTGTCAACTCCTCGCTCGTCCATAAATCACCTTCATTCGGGTTTAAAATTTATTTATGATATAAAATTTTAATTATATTAATAAACCAAATTAATTTACTCAGTTTTAAAGTTTAAAAAAAAAAAATTGACAAGTACATTTATTTATTTGCTGTTAATAAATTCACTTATTAAATTATTAAAGTTTACCAACTCTTAGTAAAATTTGTCATCAAATTAAATTTGTCAGAATAACAATCATAGTTCAAAAAATTTATAGTTTTTATAGTAAATTTATTTTTTTAATAAAAAATTAAAAGTGAAAATGTTTAATTATAATAGTATTTTTTTTTTTTTTTCTTTTTTTTTAATTCATGTAATATAAGGTTCACTATAATACTGTTAATAAAAACAACCATTAAAAATTATAAAGAAAATAAAGTAGACCAAATCCATAGACCAAATCCGGTTTTGGGGTTGTATGGGAGGTACCCGAACTCATGGTCCAATTTTGCCCATTTACAATCCCCGCCTTTCTTTGATCATTCTTAACCTACAGTATAAATTTCATTAAGATAGCATCATTATTTTTTGATTTATCGTGCGTACGGACGGACATCGCTAAATGGACTCAGGAGGTGATCTTGATTCAAAATATACATGTCCATATCTAACTCGCTTTCTTTTGGTGGTTACAAACACCATACCAAAGTTAATATACCTTATACTTTAGGTGTAGGGTATAAAATTGAAAAAGATTTTAATTTAAAACTTATTGTCATGTAAAATTGGCAAGCTTAAATTAGAAATAACACATATTCGGGAGATTTGAATAACAAATTTTTTTTAACAAAATTCTATAGTTTTTAATCTGGAAATGCGCCTTTCAACGCGAACGCAAGCTGCAGTTAACAGACGATCATTTTCAGCTACAGAGTTTTTTCTAACAATAGACATTAGTTCTGCACGAATCATTTCCATACCGAATTTTGAAAGCTCATCGCTAATCATAAATCCTTTGTCCACTATTACTGTATCACCTTATTTCAACTTTTCCAACAAGTTTGTTATATTTAATTCTGCATTTAATTAAGGTAACGATCTTAAGAAAATTTAAAATTTATTTGATGACGATAAATGTTGCCGCTTTGAAGATATTGTAGTTCAAAGCTGAAAATTACAAAAAAAAAAAAAAAATTAACATCTTTCTTTAAAAGTAAAATATTTCTAAATTTAGCCAAGAAACCCTGTAAATATTTTTACATCGTTGAAAAGCTTTCATTTTTTTCTATAATTTGTGCGTACATACTTAAGGTCGATACCCAAAGTTTTAGAAGATATAAGCATTTATTAGCAAGAAATTCGTTGTTTACCCTTACGAAGTAACAATTTCTTCTGAAGTATGGAGCATTTAATAGGACATAAAGGATTTTTAAAAGTTATATATTAATTGATAACTTAATTTATAAAAGTTATATATTACTTGATTTAAAAAAATTACCTGTATCATATCATTTTTACATAAACAAATGTTGTGCCTTTTACAAAGTAATAGACAAATACTTTGTACATTGAAGTTGTTGTTCTAGAAAATAAAATAATACATATATATATGAAAAAAATTATGTTATTATGTTTTTAATTTATATATGTTTAGGAAAGCCTAAACTTAAAAGATGATGAAATATGTTATGCATAATATGTGTAGTGCACAATGAGAAAAGAAGAATTGAATATTATCGATCAAAAAAGATAGCTATTGTATTTATTTCAATATATAATGCACAATAAATAACTTTACCGAAATTGAAATAAAAATAAAAGGAAGCATAGATTTTATATATTTGGTAGAAATATATCTAAAAAGTGAAAATGAGGATTCGTTAATTGAAATAAATAGCTTTAATATTATTAGATGTGATAGTCAATCAAGACATACTGGTGGTGTAATGTTTAATGTTAGACAAAGTTGGAAAATGAATATCATAAAGTGTATTGCAGTAAATTTAGATTTGTGGATTCCCGCATTAAAAGTTAAGAAAGATAATACATTTTACTTAGAAAGAATATACTGCTCACAGAGATATTTAAATAATACC
The DNA here is from genome assembly GCA_947095535.1 of Poecilobothrus nobilitatus. Taxonomy (NCBI): domain Eukaryota; kingdom Metazoa; phylum Arthropoda; class Insecta; order Diptera; family Dolichopodidae; genus Poecilobothrus; species Poecilobothrus nobilitatus. The sequence goes on along the minus strand of OX352772.1, from coordinate 159,700,596 downwards.
AATGAATTTTATAAAAAGTTGAATAAATGGAAGAATTATATGAAATTGATAGGGATATAATATTAATGAGAGATTTTAATATTGATTGGATGAAACAGAGTAATCAAGTAACTAAATGTTAATAGATATTGGATGACCATGGATTTAAACAAATAGTAAAAGAATATGTCACAATTATAAGTGATTCAAAAATATTGATTGACTGAATAATACAAAATGTGATAACAGAGTTCATCAAAGATATAGAAATAAATTATAGGGAAAATACATAGTTTACTAATAAGCTGAAAATATTGAAAAGTACAAAATTGAATTATACAAAAAGCAAAATGGAGGAATAATAAAGTAGGTTGGATAAGTTATAGAACAATTAGGAATAGTTATAATATAACTTATAAAAATAAAATAAATTTAGTGGATAAAAATTTTCTCTTGTTTTCATTTGAGCTAATTGGACAAAATTTATTGTCAATAATGAATGGATCAATGGTAGTTGGATTATATAGTGGATTGTATTTTAGATCTCTTAAAATACCTCTAAAAAAATTAACAAGTAGAAAAAAGTCCAAGATTTAAGACCGATAAATACAATGATTACAGAAAGAAAAATACTAAAAAAAATTGTACATGCTCAGATTGCAGATTATTTTGAGAATAATAGTAGATAGGCTATGAGAGTTCTAGGCCAAAGCTCCCATAAGAAAATATTAGCAGATATAATTTTCAGTAATGGAGAAGTAGAAACCGTTCCTATTATACTTAGATGGAGATTATAAATCCGATTACACTATACTTTATTTGCGGTCAATAAAACAAAAATCATATCAAATGGAGATTTCATAATTTATCAAAAGAAAATAATAGATTGTAATAATCGTAAAATAATAAAATAAAATTTTTTTTTTATAATAAATCTTTTTTATTTATCCAGGAATTATGATTAGAAGAAAACCTTTACCATTAACAGGAAACTTAATTATCTCTAGTTTTAAGAACTTGCTTTGTAAATATGAGTATGCATTGTAAATGAATTTTTTATGAATTTTTAGTAAAATGAAATAGTATTGATCTTAAAAGATGTATGTATGTATATGGGGATTATAATGAAACACAGATATTACAATTCAATAATTAAATTAATTATTTAATAAATCAATAGTTTAAGTTAGTAATAATTCAATAAATGAATTTAAGTTAATGATTTAATTTAATTATGGTAAAATATAGTTTAATACAATATAGAAATTCAAAATGTAAAATAAAGTTTAATACAATTTAGATCTTTTTCAATAATCTCTGTTATTTTTTTACGGTGAAAGTGGCCATTATGGTGAACTTCTCTGATTATTTGGTTTTTCATTTCGTTGGGCACTACAAATAAAAAATTATTTTTTATATTTTTGTAAAGTATATTATTAAATAGTGTATAGTCTTTATAATGTTGATTTTTTTGTATATCAATTATTGTTAAAAGTTGTTCTTTCGTCTTTTCTTTGCGCTTCATATAACTTCTTAAAGTAAATCGTTTGTTTTTTTTTTTTTTTTTCCTAACGGAGGTGGGAATCTTCCAAAGACACCAAGAATTTCCCCCTTCGTAGTGTCAGATTCTTACTGACTAAACCCACCTCCCCCTTTAGCCAATATAATAGGATGAAACCCTTACCTGTGAACGCAGTATATTGGCTAGGGAGTAGGGATAGGAAAGAATAGATACGGAAATGGATACGGAAGCATTGAAGTGGGAGTGGGACTTTAAGGAAACAATGAATCCGCCCATTATTATTACTATTTAGCTAACAGTGACTAAAGCCGTCACAACAGTTACTACATGTAGTAGTATATATATATAGTACTACATGAGGTAATTATTGAAGGCAACCCCAACTGTCACTGTAGTGGCTGTTATTGTTGGTATTAGTATGCTTATTAATATTATTATTATTTTTACTACAGAGTCAGCGCCATCAGTGGATTACAACGTGCAGCAGTATATAACACCTTACTTGCATGATATAACCAAAGATGGCTCCACTGTAGCAGCTACTATTATTTTTACTATTATTATTATTATTATTATTAATATTATTATTGTTATTATTACCACTATTAATTATACGATATACATTATTACGATATAAAAGTGCTACATATTTTTTATTTATGACCTGACCGGGGTTTGAACCCAAGACCCTTCGATTGAAAGGTTGGCGACTTAACAACTGCGCCATGAGTCAGATTGTAGGGCCCACATCACCACAGGATTCTTGCTCAAGGCATCTGCATGTTTCATTTTATTTTCGGCTCTATGTTCCATAAGATAATCGAATTCTTCCAGAAAGAAGGCCCATCTTGCTACTCGTGTTGTAAAATCTCTTTTCTTCATTGTTCGAACGCTTTACAATCGGTTACCAGCTTAAATTTTTGCGCAAATAAATAAATACGAAAGTTTTTTAAAGCACCATCTAACGCCAAAACTTCTAGCTCGTAAAATGTATATTTGCTTTCTGCATCCATAGTCCTTCTACTGTAATAATGTGTAGGGTGAAATAAGTCGTCTTCTGAGTCCTTTTCAAGTAGAACCGCTCCGTATCCTTCTTGTGATGCATCTGTATGAAGCTCAGTTTCTGGTCCATAATTAAAAATCTTTAAAACTAGTTTGTCACTAAGTGCTTCTTTCAAGTTTTCAAAAGTCATCTTTTCAACTTCACCAAATCTGAAATGAACTATTTTCTTGAGAAGTTCTGTGAGTGGATTTGTTTTTATCACAAATCTTTTATAAATTTCCGAAAATAGTCCTAGGAAACTTTGCAATTGCTTTATTATTTCCAGCGTAGGAAAATTTATTACAGCTTTGGTTTTTGAGGGTTAAGGGCCAATTTTTCCATTATGAATTCTGTGTCTCATATTTTCAATGTTATCCGGCATTTATCAGAAACTGGCATTTGGTCCATTTTGTTTGCCATCCATTTCTAGTAGCAACTTCCAAAATTAATTTTAACCGATACCTTCATCTATTGTTTGTGACGGTATAACAATATTCGCTGTAAACAATTACCAAACTTTTTGCTATTAACTCCTTCAAAATAAAATTTATATATTTTTGAAAAATACTAGGGGAGTTGCATAAACCAAAAAATGTTTTTAGAAATTCGTACTGTCCACAGTAAGGAACAAATGAAGTGTATTTCCTACTACTTCCCTCGATAGTTGCATGAAAGAAACCGTTTTTCAAATCAAGTGCTGTAAAGTATTTTGCTGACTGCAGCTTATCAATTTGCTGCTAGATGTTCGGCAGAGGATATCTATCTTTAACCATTTTTTTACTGATACCCCTATAATCTATGCACAGTTGATAAGGGTTGTCTTTCTTTCTCACCAAAACGATTTAACTTGCATAGTTTGAGGTGAGTCTACCAAACCTACAAATAAAATATTATTAATTTTAATTCTGACTAACATTCTGTTATTGTTAAATTCCATAAAATTGGTTGATTTTTGAGTTGGAATTTTTTCTTTGGAGACAGATTTTTTATGACCATATTTATTCCATTTGAAACATTTTGGGCCTCATTTTTTTGCGAACAATTATGAAATTCGTGCTCCCGAGATCCACAATTAAAACAATATTTCTCACTTTGTCTTCTGCTTACTTTTGGTTTAACCCTTGTTTTGTTTGATGATAAACTGTTTATTTTGTTCTGTTTAATTATTCTAAATTTACATCTTTATATATAAATTAAATACTAAAATCAGCATTAATTACACCTTGAATATCGTTACAAATTTAGTACAATTATTTTCCGTATTATAAACTTGATATACTTTATATTACTTTAAACTTACACTAAAATTTTATAACAACAGTTTACATTACATACTTCTATAATATAAGTTAATTTACTTAGTACAATATTGTATTTCATTCAAACATTTAATTTTTATGCATAAAGATACAGCGTCAGCGAAAACCGTTGCATAAAGTTTAATTCGTTTTACTTATTACTAAGCAATTTTACTTGTTACTAAAATGGTAAATTTTAAATAGTAACTAACTAAACTAAATGTTGATAGATATTGGATGACCATGGATTTAAACAAATAGTAAAAGAATATGTCACAATTATAAGTGATTCAAAAATATTGATTGACTGAATAATAGAAAATGTAATAACATAGTTCATCAAAGATATAGAAATAAATTATAGGGAAAATACATGGTTTACTAATAAGCTGAAAATATTAAAAAGTACAAAATTGAATTATACAAAAAGCAAAATGGAGGAATAATAAAGTAGGTTGGATAAGTTATAGAACAATTAGGAATAGTTATAATATAACTTATAAATAAAATAATGTAAAAAAATATTTTTTAAAATATGCTTTTATCGAAACCGAATTCGCCCCCTAAAAAGTAGAAAATAAAATTGATTGCAAAACTTTAACTTTTTGGACTGTTATAATATAAAAGTGAATTGCTAGTGCAAGCATTTTGGACTATTATAATATAAAAGGACTATTATATAACCGACACCTTAAAAAAATTCAAATTAAATTATAAATCCATAAGTTTTATTTTAAATAGGTACTTAATATAAAAAAAAAACTTTTAATTAGTTTTTTATACATAATAAAAATATTTTATTTTTGTTTTAATTATTAATTTAAAAAATTAATTTTTAATTTTCTAATTTTAAATAAATAAAAATATAAAACATTAACAAATTTATCTACAAAATACAATGACAGAGTTAGAACTTATTAGATGAAAAAGTGAGTACATTTTGTGTTCGTTGAATATATACATATAAATTTAAGTATCATACACAAGTGCATATAATTCTACATATATAATAATTATAATAGTAACATATATAATAATTATGATTGATTGTAGGAGAATTGGAGAATTCTCCTGTTATCTTTCATACTAACATATTTTATAAATATTTAAAAAAAGCAAATCCAAACGGTGTTCCAGATGTTGTTTATGGATCTATTTTCTTTACAAACCGTGTTGAATACTGTTTCACTTCTGGATTAGGTCAATTTTTTGTATTTTCATTATTCGCAATATTTTTTTTTTTTTTTGATAGTAAAAAATCATCGAAAGACATACACACAGCTACTTGCATACCGGAGTAAGTAGTGAGAGATAGTGCCAGGACTTTAACTTGGCTAAAAAATACTATCATTATATGCTATTTAAACTAGTCTTTAAGACTAACCATTAATATAGTTTTGGCTCTATTCTTTTAGACTATCTTTGATCTTCGATCTAACACAGTTCAAAAGGTCTCGTTCCTTTAAGGCGTCTAACAAAGTTTTGACGGTCAACTAATCGAGAAGCTCCTATATTTGTATGCTGAAAAAGACGAATTTGGTGGCGTGTAGCCGATTTTTTTATTTCGTCTGTTATATAAGAGATACTAAGATCTCTATGAATATCAGTGTAGCGTACATATAAGGAAGCGCCGACAATATTTCGCAACACTTTGTTTTGAAACGTTTGGATAGTTTTTATATGGGTTTGTTTAGCACAACCCCATAATTGAATACCGTATGCCCAGATAGGCTTCAATTGTAGATCAAAACTTTGTTATATATAGAAAGCGTGGATCTTCGCCCAGTTAGCCAATATAATTGGTTGTGTTTGATTTGGTTTGATTTGCAATATGTAAGATTTTCATTCGGCCCCACCTGTCTTTAAAAAAAAATAAATCAATTTTTGTAAATTTTTTGAAAATTTATATAAATTATCTGAACATATTCAATTTGAAAGCCGGGTAAATGTTTCATCGTTTTACAAATAAGGGAATATATAACTGTATCGGGTTCCGCAGTCCCACGTTGCAATGCACAATATAAATGAATCAGTGCATTGATTGCATTTACTAAAATCGTGTATATAAACTCTGTATACACTGAATGCAATTTGCTAAATTAGTCAGAACTAAAATGGAGCACATCAACTCAATGAAAATCTAATTTCATCATAAAGATAAAATATGAGAATTATCCTGTTACCTATTTTATAAATATTTAAAAAAAGCAAACGTTGTTCTAGATGTTGCTGTTGGGTCCATCTTCTTTCCAGATGGCAAATCGTGTTGAATACTCTTTCATTTCTGAATTAGGACAATTTTTTGTTCTTTCATTATTCGTAATATGTAAGATTTTCATTCGGTCGCCACCTGTCTTTAAAAAAAAAATAATTCAATTTTTGTAAATTTGAAAATTTATAAAAATTACCTGAACGTATTTAATTTGAAAACTGGTAATTGTTTCATCGTTGTCCAAATATGGGAACATATAACTCTATCGGATTCCGCAGTCCCACGTTGCAATGCACAATACAAATGTATCAGTGCATTAATTGCATTCACATAATTTGTGTACGTAAGCTATGTATACAGTAAATGCGGTGTTAACTGGGTCTTAGTTACATCAAATGGATGAAACGATTTATCCATCAGTTGGAGATTATAAAAATAATGTGTAACTGTTTGAACCAGACTGAAGTAACATTCGATAATATGCCATTATGAATCCTTCATAACAGACATCCGGCATTCCTCCGTTGCAATGCACAATACAAATGTATCAGTGCATTGATTGCATTTACTAAAATCGTATACATAAACTCTGTATACACTGAATGCAATTTGCTAAATTACTCTGAACTATGATGGAGCACATCAACTCAACGAAAATATAATTTCGAGTTATAAATGCATCTGCCAAACCACATCTTAGCTCTATAAACATAGTATCAATTTCCTATCTTTCTAGAAATGGAGTTGGAATATTTTCAAGTTGACAAAAAATTCTAATGAAAGTATACACTATTTTGACAACTAGAAGTTAAAATATAGTTTGTAAGCATAACATTTTTAACAACAAATTAACTATACGATATCGTGAATATAATCTAAGTATCATACACCAGTCCATAATCATACATATATTATAATTATGACTGTAATACTTAGATATTGTAACAGGCGAGAACTCAACATTTTTTACCACGAAGGTAAAAGATGAGAATTGTCCTGTTACCTTTCACACTAAAGTACATTAAAATGTAAAAGCTAGTTGGAATATTAAATTGTGATTTAAATTAATTAGAATCAATAAGTAAAAGTTAATTAAAGCGATAAAATGTATTTAACTAATGACGGAGCAATTACCCATACAATACATATGTATGGACACGAATTATATGATAATAAATAGAGTAAAAGATATTACAAAATATTGGCCGATGGTTTCACTGCTATCAATTGGTGGTTTCACTGCTATCAATTTTGCATAATAGTGTATAGTCAGGTATATTAAATTTTTCTGTTGGAAGTGACCACGTTTCTGTAAGACAAATAATGTCTGACTTCAGTATTATGCAATCAGAAATTATGTCTTTAAAATGAGCATGTAAATTTTGAACATTTTGATAGTATATTTGTAAAAAATATTTTTCTTTAAAATCAAAAGTAAAAATCAATCGTTTTTCGCTTCGTAATATTTTCATTTCCATCTGAACTAAATCGGAATTTGCAATTGGTTTTGGTGGGTTAAAATTTCCAATAACATACAATCCTTCTGCTGTAGTTATTTATTATTTTATTTATTTATTTATTTATTTATACTGCTTAGCACAAACAGTTTACATAAAATTTATAATATATATAATAACTAGTAAACAATAATAAATTGTTAAATACAATAAAAGTTATAAAAAAAATTACATAATTGTTAAGTATAAATAAACTTAGAACTAAGATTAAAATTAAAAATCATATACATAGGTATATACTTTACAGTGCAACAAGAAACAAAAACAAAAAAATAATCCTAATATTAATAGCGATTGTATAATTTTTGTTTTTGGGAATGTTTTGAAAGTGTAAAGTCAATGTTAAGTTTATGTTTGTTACCTATAATAAGCATCCTATTAATAGGTTCAAATTTGCCATAATTAGTCCTATGATTATAGGTTTTAAACAAATTGCAAGAGCGAAGGCGTTGAAGATTTCTAATATTAATTTTACTAGAAATTAAATTAGATTTAATATAACCCTTGACAATCTCTGTAAAGAAAATAACATCAGAAACCTCACGTCTAAAACTGAAAGTACACAAACCAATTAACTTTAGCCTTTGTTCATATGGTGGCAAAATAATAGGATTTGACCATGGAAAGTGGCGTAAGGCAAATCTAAGAAAGTTTTTCTGTACTGCCTCGATCCTATCAATGTGTACTATGTAAAATGGAGACCAAACCTGACTAGCATATTCCAGGTTCGGTCTTACAAGACAAGTGTACAACGATTTAAGAACATAGGGATCTGAAAATTCCTTAGAAGAACGTTTAACAAACCCCAATAATGAATTAACTTTATTTATAATATTATTATAATGAATTTTAAGTTGGGAATCAAAATACACACCTAAGTCTTTTATTGCAGTAACTTTAGGTAAACTAATACCATCTAAGTTATAGTTGAAATAAATAGGACTAGAATGACGTGTATAAGATAACAATGCGCATTTATTTACATTAAGAAGTAGACAATTATTAACGCACCAAATGTTAAAGTTTTGAAGGTCATTCTGCATAAGGACGGCGTCCTTATTAGATGTAATCTTTTTAAAGATTTTCACATCATCAGCGTAAACTTGAAGCTCACAATTAGAAATGATAGAAGTAACATCATTTACAGATAAAATAAAAAGTAAAGGACCAAGGTGGCTACCTTGTGGAACACCGGAATTTGCCACGAATGGTTCTGAAATCACATTTTTGAATATAACACTATAAGAGCGATCACACAAATAAGAATATATCCACTTTAGGAAAAACTCTGGGAAGCCATATTTTTTTAGTCTTAGTAATATAATATTATGTGGCAATAGATCAAATGCTTTACTAAAATCAGTATAAACAACATCTGTTTGAAAACCTTCTTCCATGTTATTAAGGTGGAGGGACGTTGTTTCAACTAGGTTTGTCACAGTAGATTTTTGTTGGTTATCAATTAAAAGATTAGAACAGTGATTATAAATTGAATCCGTTATAATTAGTTCAAATAATTTTAGAATAGAAGATAATTTGGCTATGGGACGATAGTTAGTAATTTCATTTTTAGCATTCTTTTTGTGAATTGGTCTGATATAAGACATTTTTCAAAAAGGAGGAAAAAGTCCGGAATTTAATGAGTTTTTGAAGAGTAATGTTAAAGGCGTAGTGAGAATGTTAGAACACTTGCTCAGAATTATTTCCGGTATAGCATCAGGGCCGGGAAAAATATTATCACCGAGTTTATTTAGATATTTGGAAACTATTTCTTCATTTATATTTATGTCATTAAGAGACGTTTTTTGACAACTGTCCATAAAGGAGAAATAGTTTTCATTTGGCGAAAAGGAAGAATCACTATATGAAGTGCTGAAAAACTCACGAAAATACTTCGAAATAACTAAAGGATCATTACTTGAAAGAGAATTGAAATTCATAAATGTAGGGTAATCATCACAATTACGTTTAGAATTTATGAATTTCCAAAATTTTTTCGGATCAGATTTTAGTTTACTTGCCATTTGATTAATATAATTATTGTAAAGAATATCGGATGACGTTTTAAAATTATCAAAAAATATGACAAAATTGTTATAGTCATTAATATCTTTTGATTTGAGATATTTAAGCCAGGCTTTGTTTTTCTTATTTCTCCTTTGTGAATCATGGTGGGGCAGATTGGGAAGATCTTTTTTTTGAAATAGGAACGAATTGAGTAAAACCTTCGAACATAATTTCATAAAACCTAATTGTCAGTTGATTTAGGTCTATATTATTAAATAAAAACGTGAAGTCATAGGTATTTAAGAAATTTATTAGTCCGGGAAAGTTGGTTTTATTGAAATTAAAACTATAAGAATGTGCTGCTTCAAGATTTACGGAATTAGTTAAACAATAGGTAAAACTTATTGAAGGGTGATAAGGGTCTAACGCAACAAGCGATAACACCGAGTCACAGAAAGTGATATTATACCAATCAGAGGTAAATATTAAATCCAATTGCTTATCTTTAAAATTACGATGGTGGGAAACCTGTTGTAAATTGTTGGTATTTAATCCATCAATAAATTGCGAATCAGTTTCACTTACCGAAAAATCCGGAATCAAAAAAGATTCTTCGTCATGATGAATCCATGTAATATGAGGGAGATTAAAATCTCCACGTAAAATTAGCTCATCATTAGGACCTGAATTACAGCAAATCGAATCTATTACATTTAAAAGAGTAATATAAATATTTAAATTCGAAGAAGGCGGAATGTATATGTTAACAATATTTACATTTTTGTTTGAAAATTTTATATTCACACCTATTATTTCAAGACCGTCTGCGTTCGAAATAGGAATTTCATTTGCATTAAAAGAGTTTTTGACGGCAATCAATACACCTCCCCCTTTAGGAATGTAACTATTAGATACATTAGGTTCAGCATATCTATCTTTTCTAAAAACAGAATATGAGCTATCGAAAAGCTGAAGATTGTTAATAGAAGAATTTCAGTTAATACAAATACGTCAAAATTTAAACTTATTGAATTAAGTAAGACTTGACTTGTTTTTGTTCTAAGACCTCTGACATTTTGATAATATATTGATAAATTTATCAAAATTGAAGAATCTATCAAAGATGTAGAGATCTTATTTAAATTATTTATTGGCACGAAAAAATTTATTATAATTATCATTCGAAACTTGTAAGTGATTGTAATAATTACTATTACAATGACTGCGATATGCTTTTAAGTCGTTTGAGACATCTTTGGAAGATATACCTTTAGTTTCGTGAAATTTTATATATAATTTATATAATTCTTTGTATTCGGTTGGTAAACCTTCGTTATCAATTAAAACTTTTATACTTGTTCTGGTCTTACCTTCCAATACAGTATTATATTTATCATCAAACAAGTGTATGACAAATATAATCTGACCATGTTATAGACTTTATCTTCTCTTAGCCTAGAAAGAGCGACTGTATAGTCGTTGTTGGCAAGAGATTGTTGTGCCATTCTTGTTATCGGTGGTAAAAGCGGGTTAATAATTGAAGGTTGAAGAGTTTCACCTTGAACAAAGTTTATGAATTTAGAAGTAGAAGGAACACTAGGAGAAGTTGAGGAAGAAGGAGGAGGTTCAGTTATCGAAACACAATTAGAATTGGTAATTTCACGATCTTTAGTTAGTGATGCAGTATTAAAAGCGTTTATATTGTTATTACTGTTCTGAATAGTATTGTGGTTATGAGATTTGTTGTTCTGATTTATGTTTGAAGTAGTGTAAGTGTCTGAGTTAGTGTTTACTATGATTAAGGAATTATTTGTGTCTGTTGTACTAGAGTTTAATGACTTGTCAACGGTTGAACTATTATTAGGATGAACAGTTAAATTATTAACGTTAATGTTAGAATTAGAATTACTATTATCTGAAACAATTTTATTATTTTTAGATATTATTTTTATATTATTACGAGAAATATTTTTATTTTTGTTATTATTATTCCTATTTTTATCATTATTATTATTATTACTTCTATTTTTATTTTTATTAATTTTATTACTTATAATATTATTTTTTTTATTTTTTTTATTACTATTATCATTAATATTTTTGTTTTGCTTTATTTTTTTTGCTCTTTGCCTTTGTGCTAGGTGTGATATTGTCAGTTTGAATAAATACGTCTTTATAAACTATGGATGGTTTATTTAATTTATCAAACTGTTGTTTAATTAACTCACTCACATCGCATTGAGTTTCCTTCTGGCTATGATTAGGTAATTGTTTCTCCGAACTCATAGCGTGAAGGGATAAGTTCATGCGATTTAAATCGTCCTTCATAAGTTCAACTACTTCTCGAATGCCAACCAGCTCTTTTGATGTTACCGAAAGAAGTACATTTTTCATATCATTAACCAGATCTGTTAATGTATTCTTTAAATATTTTTTTCGGTCAGAAAGAAAACTGCATAATGCCTGGTTAAAGCTATCGTAGCTTTTGGCCATATCGGTAAAGCATACCGAATTACTTTTTAGAGCATCCACTGCTTTGGCCGTGCAACCTTGGCAGTCGCTTTTTATATCATTTAAGTAAACCATCAACTCTCCAATTCAGAAAGTTTCTTTAAGAATATGAATAGGCTGGTTTAAATCTAAGCAACTTTCCCAAACAAAATGATGCGAAATAAACGTGTTACATGTTTGCCAGCCCCTGGGGGCATTAATGCAAACCCCATGAAACTTTCTGTTACAGATGCCATTGCATGCGATGACATCTGTTTTAGAATCTGTAATAGTACAGAGTACGGCACTGCATTTATTTTGATACATTTTAATTAGTAATAGTAATATATAAAAATTTAACAGCAAAACAAAATTAATTTTAATAATATAAGTCAGTTTTTTAAGAATTCAAGTTAAAATTAAAACAAAAGTAAACAAACTTAAGTGACCTAATTTAATTAATTATTAAAAATGTTTAAACACAAAAAAAAATTTTTTTAATTTTATAAGTCAGCACTTTTATAATATGGTAAAAATATGTAAAGTTAAAATCTTTTGTTTTTGATTATATTATTGTTCATAAAGTAAAAAAATTAAACGAATTTAGAAAATTAAAATAAAAATGCGCGTTTTACAATGACACGTTACTTAACTTGTTAATGGTTTGAAAAGAACTGCACGCAACATATAAAGCAGCTCGACTCATATTATTTTTTATATGCACTGCAACTTGACCGTAAGTTGCTCCTTGACTCTTATGGATGGTAATACCTTCAGCTGGGATTATGGGAAACTGTTTTCTACTGATTTGAACTTGATCATTTTGTTTATATTGAAAAGTTTTCGTCAATTTTTGTATAGGAGTCCATAAGTAGTTCGGTGGATGTTTCTTTTTTGCCCTCGCTTCTGCTCCAACCGATTTCTCTGGAAATTCTACCCAAACAGTTGAAGGAACTTTATTGATTCCTTCTAATTTAAAATCAATTTGCATAAGAGTCCCTGTTGCACCATTAACCAGTCCATCCTTCGCGTTTATATTTACAGTTATCATATATTTTGCCGTTTTTTTTAACAATAAACTAGAACTCAAACCTTGAGTTTCAGCAAGTTTGCATTTTTTTATTGCTTCTAAAATTTTTTCTTTATTTCGATCTGGTAAAGAATCTGACCTAACTGTATCTTTGGCTAATGACGTGACATTTTCTTGTTGAATTACTGAAAGTTTATATTCATTAAAATTGATGGCTTCTTTGTTTGTATAAAAAAGGTGAATAGCTTCTTGAGGAACATCGTTTTTATTCTTTATGATCCTTCGTTTTAAGCAGTCGATGTCAGCAGCTGTCATATTACCTGTTGCCATATTATTTAATGCTTCAGCAAAATATTTATCTTCTCTTTGTTTCATTATTTCAGTTAACTCATAAAATTTGAAAAGTTTCCACAAAGGCGACCCTGAAATAACGTGATATAGATCTGCAGAATTAGCTGAAAATATCCATTTATCACCAACTGGAGCTAACTGTCTTAAATTGCCGAACAAAACAATAGATATCCCCCCAAATGGTTGGTTGCTTTTGAATATTTGCTTTAGGCGAAAGTCAAGATGTGAAAACATATTCGCCCCTACCATTGATATTTCATCTATAATAATCAGCTTTATTTCCATATATTGTGAAATCAAGGTATTGCAGGTATCATTATTTAGAGGTCGAATTCTTCCACTATGTTGATTCATTGGTAATGAAAATGAAGAATGAAGAGTTGAACCACCTATACCAAAAGCGGCTTTCCCGGTCGGAGCACATAGTAATACCTTTGGTAAATTTGGATTACTTCCTGGTATTGCGTCGAATCTTTTTGTTACAGATTGATAAATTACTTTTATTCGTCTGCTTTTTCCAACTCCAACGCCTTCACCAACAAATTCATAAAATATATTTTGCTTATTAATTTTGTATAGCACATGCGATAAGTAGAGACGCTGTTTATAGTTTAGTGAACAAACTAAATTCTGTAATTCATTTTCTGAAATTTTAGGTGGCAATTCAATTACTCGTATATCTGCGTCTTCATCTTCAATTTCCAAATTTTCGTTAATTATTCCAGGATTTGTTTGCAGTATATTTGTGTTTGAATTAAGCTCAGGAACAGCAAGAGCTCTAAATTCGTCGTCAAAATTCCAGTGTTTTCAAGCTTTTCTTCTTCATGTTGATTTTCTTCCTGAATTTGAAGGAGGACATTTTCTAAATCCGTGTTTTCAAATTTATTGTATTTTTTCCTATTTTCTTGAATTAGTGAAAACCATCTTTTACAAGTCTGCTCATTATTCCTTTGAATGATATCCTGTTTTTCATTTCTCCAAGGTAGAAAAAGCATCACTAAATCTCTAAAATAGTCTTCACGTGCATTAAACACATTAAAACCTCTGTGTCGAATTATAAATGGTTTTGTTCTTTTGCGCAAAAATCCACTTTTATTTTGCAATTCTAATATATTTAAATTTAATTCATTATTATGCTCATACCCTTCATTTAATTGTTCATCATTTTCACTTTCCTCTGAAGAAGCATTTTTTGAAAAACTATAGTTTGCTGCAAAATCAGCTAAGCAAACAAATTCTAAAGCTTTTGGACGCTGAACATAGTGATCCAATATATTCGGAACATAAATATCTGTTGAATCTGATGGTAATCTACGAAAAAATTCCTTAGATTTGACAATTCTTACTCCCTTTTCTGGGTGGGTCGTATTGATATAAATTTCTTCATTGCTGGTTTCAGACATATGCAAACCTAATATATTATAGGCTGCCTCCTGACCTGATATCTCCGTACCAGAAATTAAGTTGTTCCCAATGTGTTGAAGCTTTTGCTTTACAGAAAAGTTGCCCGAATTAATCTCATCCGTAGCTTCTCGTAACAGTCTAGAAACTCCTCGATTGGATTTTTTAATATAATTTATAATGTAACTGCAACAAGCATACGCATCTAAAATAAATTGTATATCCGTGTTCGCTTTATGCAAAGATAAAATTTCGGGATTAAAAGAATTTATTAGTCGATCAACTAACTTTCTTCGGTAAAAAATACGTAGTTTTTTATACTTGATCCCAAAGCCAAGATGTATTCGTCATACGTTAGCTTAATACTCTCGTCAGATAAAAAGTTTTTGAAATCATTTAGAATTTGCATTTTCTCATCGGTTAAATTTTCCATTAAGAGTGTTTGAATTTTTTCAAAATTTTTTTTGTATATTTCTTTATTATCTTCTTTTTGCAATGGTAAAAGTATTTCTGTTTTGGGCATGGGTGGATATGACATATTAAATCTACAAATCTTTTTTCCTCTAATTTCTCTTGTACAAGATCGACTATGTGCATGTTTTTGATAAGTTATATAATTTTCTACTCCTGGATAGAGACTGTCTGTTGACACGAACTTATCAATAAACTCTACTATTGTTGGAAAGGTTTCTTGATTATTTAAGTCTAAATAGGGTGCGTTATTCATCCGGTACATTCCATGGATATGTGGAGATCCCCTTTGTTGAAATTCTACCCGCCAATAATACTTTTGAATAAAATTTTCTTTAAAAATTCCTTTATCATTTTTAAATAGTTTAAATAATTGTCGAGTTCTATGGTCAAAATATCGAGCGCATGTAACAGGATCTGAACGAATAAGTCGGCATTTTTCATTACTAGACAAATTTTCTGCATCGTTTTAAGAAATATCCTTTTGATCAAGTAATTTACACAGTACAATTAAAAGCTCATTCCACTTTGATTCTGCTGCTGAAAGTGTGATAAAAAAGGTTGGAAGACCAAATTGACGTATCATTGCAATAACCTTTTTCTTTTCAGCCTCCCAGTGAGATGGAGCTGATCTTAAACCTTTTAAAATATGGTAGCCATCATCATGTTGTACTAAATTACTTACAAAGTTATTGTCTAATAAATTTGCAGCAGTATATTCTATTTGTCCAGATTTTTTTCTTAAACATGTTGATATGGCGTTTTTTTATCATGAGAAGCTCATATTTTTTGTAACTGTAAAGAATTTTATCGACCCGTGCAAACCGACGGTCATAACGTCTTATTTCGGACCGAGAAATTTTGCTGTAATTCTCTGTTCTTTTCACGACAATAAATGGTGGAAAATGATAATTCTTCAGAGTCTTCATCATTAATTATATCTTGAGGTAGCCTTCCTTCTCCTGGAGCTATAATTATTTGGCCAATAGGAATGTTTTCAATTGGATCGTTTTCGGGCAATGTTTCTTGTCTACCAGGGTTTAAAATATCCATAATTTCATCGTGGTCAATATTTTCGTTCGAATTTTCTTCTCCAATTACGATTGGTCTTGCTAAGAAGTTTTGGATAATTTCTTCATCTTCCGGTGAAGCAACGAAATTTACTTCCTCAAGATTTTCAAAATTATTAAGCCAACTATGACTAATTTCAATATTATGGTTTTTATACAATTCAGTATTAATCAAATATCTAATAGCTTCAATAACCTTTGCTGGACGTATTGTTGCTGTTAGATAGTTGTGATTGTATTGCATGCGACGTTTTAAATGTATTTGGATGACTTCGGTCTGGTCAAATGATCTGGGTAAAACATCATACATTGACCACTGCTCCTCTTAATGCCGATTGTCTTTCATAACCTAAAGCTATTATTCTCATAAATGGAAGCCTTGGACTTATAAGGAGTTCTTCCAAACTGGTGAGAAGAAGAAGGTAGCTAGGTCTCTCCGGAAAGTCAAAACCCCGTGAAAGACTTATGGTGGGAATTTTTTCTTTCTTAACACATTTACAACATGTATTGCAGAACTTATAATTATCATTGAATGATGGAAATTTGTCTGCCAAATAAAAGGCTTCTGCAACGTTTGCATTTGTAGAATCTTTCTTGATTCTTCTTATTTGAGACGCGAACCATGTTCCACCACAACAAACGCATATTTCTGTTGGGCCTTCCTTAATTTTTCTCTGATATTTTGAGTAAAGATCTGATATTCTTATTTCTCTTCGCTGCTCCTGATGTTCAAAATAAGAAATTGGTAACAAATTTGCTCTCTGAGTTCTATTTAGTTCAGCTTGCCTTGCGTTTTCCTCAAATCTATTAGAGTTAATACATCTACGCAATCGAATTCTGCAGATTTTCTTTAAAGCCAAATTCTGCATTTTCGTTTTTAACTGCGTTCGCTGTTTTTGTTTTTCATTTGTGTTTTTAGTTTGTTCAGCAATTTTGTATTCTGAATCTTCTCTTTTTTTTGCATGTGAGCTTGTATTTCTTTGTTGTTCTATAGTTTTATATTCCAGATTGCTCCTTCGCTTTACATGTCCTATTGTGTTCCTTTTCTGTTCGATTTCTCTATAATCCTGATTTTTTCTTTTTCTTGAATGCGCGCGTGTATTTGTTTGTTGCTCCATTCTTTTGATATCTAAGTCTTCCCTTCGATTTGCATGCTCAAGAGTATTTCTTTCCTGTTCGACTGCCTTATATTCTGGATCTTCTCTTTTTTTTGCATGTGAGCTTGTATTTCTTTGTTGTTCTATAGTTTTGTATTCCAGATCGCTCCTTCGCTTTACATATTCTAGCGTGTTCCTTTTCTGTTCGATTTTTTTATAATCCTGATTAAAACATATTAGAGTTTAATGAAATTTATTTAATTGATTGAATTATTTTGTATTGAATGAATTATTTCGGTTAAACGAATAAATTAATTATTTTAATTGTAATTATAATTCAAATAATATAATAATTATTATTGAGATAATTAGATTAATAAGAATTAAGAGATAAGAAATTATTGAAATGATATATAAATGTTATTGCTATATAGTCGACTATTTCGTAATATCCTATTGTTATCTATTTCTACATATAGATTTTCAACAATAAGTACACAATAATGTTAAAATATATGGTGATAGAGTTAAAACTTACAATGTATGTATTTGAATTAATTTCCGAAAAGCTAATACTAATAGTTTTTAAGCATAATGTATTTTAACAAATTTATATATTTTTTTTGAATTTCTAAAATCAATTCAAAAAAAGAAATTATTAAATTATACCTTTTTGTATTATATTATATACTTTTATTATATGCTTTGATATTAACTCGTTAGGTTTGGTTTATATATACATACGTATATTTATTTATTTATTTGTTGTTCTGGTACGCTTTTTATCATGTTCATAATCTGTTCACAAAGTATATAAGTGTTGTGTGATGTGGTAGAAAAGATGCAAACTTTGAAAGTGCGAATGTTTGGTCCGAATTCAATTAATATGCAGATATTTTTTTTTCAACTTTATTCATCAACATTTTTTGATATACATATGTACATATATGGATTTAAAACTTAATTTTTATCTCTTATCCATACACATACAATATACACATATGTATATTTAATCTTTCTTCCTATAAAAATTTAGCAATCTCGATGTCCATGGTAGATGGTGTTTTGTATTAGCATTTAGCAAAACACATTACATACAATATTATTATTATGCTAAATTATTTTCTTTTACAATATTTGTTTAGAATTTAAATCAAAATATTTGTTGTCAATATTCAACAATTCATCAATGTTCATATGCATGGTTTAAGAAATTATGTTTTATTTTCGTAATCTGTTCACAAAACTTAAAAGTGCTGTATTGTGTAGAGGAGAGGGAGTAGGTTGTAAAGGGAGAAGTACCGTGGTTCGAATCCAATTGAAAAGATTTTTTTTTTTTTTTTAACTCTATTCAACAACATTTTTTGAATAAAGTTTTATATTAAAACTTAAATTTTTATTTCTTATTCATGCATACAATCCACATATTATATTTAATCTTTTCTGGTTTCCTCATATTTTAGTTTGACATTAAGGTTGAAAATATTTTTGGCGAAATATACGAGCCTTTGTTTTCCTCCTTTTTTCTTTTTTTTTCCGAAGTTTATGTTTCTATACAATATATGCTATTGCTATACATATAGTTTGAAATTTGAATACATACATTAATGACAAAACATACATTACGTTAATGAAATACATTAATGAAAATGACATACATTATACAAATGTATTTTTAGAGCTACATAGTGTTAGGTATCTATAGCTATACGTATTTTTTGTTTTATCTTCTTTTTTATGTTTCTATACAATATATACGGTTGCTATACATAAGTATAAATTTAAATATGAATGATATAAAAATATACCTATGTATGTATATTTATATACTGCTGTCGTAAGAAAAAAAGGTTTATCTGAAAATTTTTCAAAATTTACTTTAATACAAATTCGGTACCACAAAGTATTGTTTTAACAGTTTTTTTAAGGTAAAAGGTCGTATATACTCTATAAATAGGATTTTTTGGAATGCCAAATATCGTATCTACTGCCAAAATCGTTGTTTCCTAAGGTAAAAAGCCGTATATAGCTTTTTCTAAAGGAAAAAGTCGTATCTGCTAATAAATTTTGTAGTTACGACTTTTTACCTTAATAATATAAGCTTTACCATGTAGATACGTTATATATCGTTAATGTAATGCGAACTTTTTTTGTAGTGTAACATATATACATACTTACAATTTCTCGTACATTAATTTACATACACAAATAATTTGTATTCAAATTTGAACATGTTTATTAAAATCTTGTTCATAGCCTACTGCAATTTTAAATTAAAAATTTTTGTTTATCGTGTATAATCGTATTTAATTTAATGCGTTAGTAATAAATTAAGGGTATTCACGAGTTGGTGCAAAGTTGTCTTGCACAAGTGCAAAATTTTGCACCGTAGCATATTTCAATTTTTTGATAGTTAAAGTGCACAATTTGTTGTTGTTTTCATGTATAAAAAATTGCAAAATTTTGCAAGACTATGCAAGACCTAAACCCTATTGCATATTTGTGCAAGACCATTGCAAAGTTTGTTGATATATTTTTTGTAAGCGCTATATTAGATAAAAATTTAAAAAATGCCTAAAAAAAGTGGAAAAAAAATTATTTCTGATTATTTATTAAGTGAAGCATATGAAGATATACAAATATCTGAAATTTTTGGCAAACAATATTAAATTTTTATATAAACAAAACAAGCACATCAACGATATTTGACATTTCAATAAAAATTCATGCTAGGGTTGTTCACGAGTTGGTGCAAGTATGTGCTACGGTGCAAAAAAAATTTGCACTTTTGCACCAACTCGTGAATACCCTTATTATAATACATATTATAACTTTTTCTAACTTTTTACAATTTTTTTTAATAATTTATTTTATCCTTTAGTATGAAATTTTTTTATTTTATTTTTAAAACTGAAAGTCATTTAGTTATTTTAAACAATGCATTTAATATTATAATTTTTAGTTAAATCAATTTTTTTTTTTATGTTAAATAGTAGGATGAAATTTCTTTATTTTATTTTTAAAACTGAAATTCATTTAGTTATTTTCAACATTGCATTTAATGTTTTTTAATTTATTTTTTACTTTAATAAAATTTTTTATTGTGTTAATTGGAATAAAAATATGTTTGTTTTACTTTACAATTACGTCTTTTTTCGCCTAAAATAGTTTAAAAATTTTTTTAAGTGTTTTCTAGCGTAAAAGGACGTATGTATCAAAACACGGGTTTACAACTAAAATTCAAAATTGAGTTTAAGAGAAAACATTTTGAATTCATACCTAAACCGGAAAATGTTTTTCTTTTTTTCTAAAATATATTTCTTTAATGGCACAGACAAAAATCTAAAATCATTATTTACTGAAAATAATCAAAATGCTAGATACGCCCTTTTTCTTACAAACGGCAGTATAGCTACAGTGTTAGGTATCTATAGTATATAGCTATACGTATTTTTTGTTTTATCTTCTTTTTTATGTTTCTATCATAAACTACATAAACTATCAAAACAGGAACTGAAGAGAACGAAAGCTCAATTTACCCCACTATTTACATTGGCTCTTATGGGAAAAGTAAAAGCTAAATAGTGGGGTAACTTTAAATCTTTAATAACTTCTAAAATAGACATTTTTTTGAAAAAATTTCTAAGTAAACCTTAAAATTCATAATTTTTTACACTATCTGAATACAAAAAAAAATTGAATTTATAATTTTTTTATTTATAAAAACGTTGATAAAAAACAGTCTACCCGAATTTTGTAAAATTTTTTCATTTTTTTCCTAAAGCTTAAAGCTCTTTAAAGAGAGCAATATATTAGTACAGTAATAGCACAAAAAAAGTGAGCGAATTAAATTAATTTGAAAAATTGATATGCTATTTATTTCGTGTGCATATAGTAGATCTATATATGAATAATATGTATTTAAGTTTATGTATTTAAGGACTGAGATGCAGCAGTTAAATAATGATCATCATTTTCGTCATTTTTATGATCTGGTGTTATATGTAAACTTGAAGATAATTTTCGAAGATACCTAATAGAGGGAAGAAAAAGAAATTTACTAAGAACTGAATATGTAGATTTAGAATGGGCATAGATTAAAAATGACATTATTATTGTATTATAACTATACCTTTTCACCGAGTTTTTTCTCAATTCTCATTTCTAAACAGTAATAATTCTCATTTTCTATAACAGTATAACACAACAGTATAACACAATATAAGATTTATTTTTAAACAAAAGTCAGCCATTTAAATCAATTTTTTCTTCAATTTTAGTTACTAAATTATTAAAATTAAAAATACAATTTTCATCAACTAAGTTTAAATCCGGAATATTAGGGAAAATGCTTGGAATCGCATTTTTTTATAGTGTGTATCGAAAAAATAAAATTGCTTATCAAAAATTTCAGGGTCTTTTTTTTCCAATACTTGTAATGATACTAAAAAAAATTGATAGAAAGTTAATTTTTTTACCAGTATTTAGGAAAAACTCTAAATTTTTTTTTAATATATAATTTATATATTTTCATTAAAATTATATATATTAAAACTCGATATAAAATTAAATTTTGTTATCTGTTTTATCCCACTTTTTTTTAGAAAGCTTTTAAAAAATTGACAGATAGCAAAGAAAAAAAAATTTTTTTTTGTTATTTAAACATTTCAAAATGGCTGGAGTCAAGAAATGCTAGATAAAGTTGGAAAATATATTTTGAGAAAAATATAATTAAAAATTCGAGTTGAACATTTATATTTTTATAATTAAGCGAAATAATAAAAATATTGTTTGTTTTGTTTTATACTTGACTTTTATTTATTTATTTATTTTTATATATAACATTATTTTGTTTTACATTAGATTTTTATTTATATATTTATTTTTATATATAACAAAACAATTTCTTTTTATTTATTCAACTTTTTATATAACAAAACAACTTCTGATCGAACCAACGTCCAGTAGCAGAATCAATGCATTTTTATATTAGAATATTTACATTCTTAATAAGTCACGTTGCAATGCAACGTGCTGAGAAAATTATTATTGAAGTTTGGAATGTACAGTTATTTTAAGATAGGATCATGTTACAAGTTACAATAATATGTTGACGCGCGCAAAAGTAAGTTTGCGCGTGTGAAAGAAAATAAAAATATATTCAAAACATTGTTTTATTACAGGGTGACATAACTTCCCCACCCTTTGACGGAGGCTCCGACGAAGTTATCTTGATTGTTTTGTTTTTATAACAATTTTTTAACTTTACAATTTGAATTAATAGTACAATTATAATTATTACTATTATTATTTTAGTTACATAATTTACAATATTTCCAATTTTATTAGTATACAAGATTTCTTTAATTTGTTCTCTGTTATTTTTAATGTTTTTTACATGCAGTTCTTCAAAGTTTAACAATTCATTATTATTGACATTTCTTTTTATAATTACATTTAAAGTAGGTAAAATTATATGGTCTTTTATTTCGATTTCAAAATTTTTATATGTTAAATTATTAATTCTAATTTGACATTTTTCGAATCTTATTAAATTAGTACCTTCAATGAAGGTTTCAAAATTATTACAATTATGGAATATCTGTGTTCTTTTAATATTTTTTATAATTATAAGACCATTTTTAATTTCTGTAATAGATTGTTCGAAAAAATTTTTAAACATACAATTAGCTTCCTTATTATTAAAAATATTATATGTACAGTTATCTTTTATATCTTTTAAGTTTTTCTTTAGATTTTGAATTACATTTGAGTGATAAATATTTTTATTTTCATCAATCAGAATTTCCTTTTCTCCTATATATAAAATTTTATTGTCTTTAGTAGGTAAAGGTTCTATTAAGATTTTAGAATAGAGTTTATTAGTAAAATTTGGTATTAATAGAATTATGACTATTTCGTTTCCGAATGTTATTATATTAATTTTGATATTTGTCAGAATGTCCAAGTTTTGTATTATGTTAAATTCTTCGTCTGTTAGTATATTTTTTGATAGTATTCCTAATCTGCTCATTAGTAGTGTCTGTTCAATATCGTCAATGTGATTTCTGAGTAAGGTAATGTCGTAATTAATTTGATATATGCACTCCATAAGTGCCATTTGGTGTTCCATTTTAGATATTTTATTGTTGAGTTCATTAGTTAAATTTGTTACGAATTTTCTTATTGTGTGTTGTTGATTCTTGATATGTTCTGTAATGTTGTAAGTTTGTTCAATTAGGTCAGAGTTTATTTTAACTTGTTTATTGTTTTCTGTTATTAACATTTTGTTGTTATCTGTTAAAGCTTGTAGTTTGTTACGTATTTGAATTTCATCGTCGCTGTCCATCGTGCCTGTTATGTACTTTAGCACTTTTCCTATTCCGTTTACAAGTCCTCTTTTGTTTCTTTTGTGAGGAATAATGTTTTTTATTTTAGAGACTAGTGATTTGTAGTTGTGAGTTATTGTATTAAATATTGGTCCGTTCGAACTCAGTTCAGTTGAAAATGGTTGTATGTTGGTCCATATGTCTTGAAGGGTTTCTTCGTACTTTGTAATGTTGATTATGTGTAGGATTTTGTTATAGTTGGTTATAAGTTTTACTTCTCCTAGTTTTAAGTTAATATGTCCGTTTTTATTATTGTTCAAGTCTTGAATATCTATTATCTGAGATGTTGATAGATTGACAAATTCGAAGAGAATGTAGAGACTTAGTATGCTGTACTTTTTCATGGTGGAAAGGTCCTAAAAAGAGATTTGTTTTTTTTTTTTTTTAAAAAAAGGAAATATTAGTAAATAGTAATTTATAGTTATTTTGTAGGATTTTATAAATTGTTATTCTGTCTTGAATGACCTGAGATAAGATTTTTCATTTTACTTCTATGTTTTGTTAAGTTTCCTTTGGTGTTTACTTTAAGTCTGATATGTAATGGGTTTTGGAACTTTTTTCGTTTTCTAACGTGGGTTTTATAATATTTATGGCCAGTGTCTTTGTCGACTACGTGTTCTTCATCAGTTAATTCGGTGTCTATTTTTCGGAATTTTGAATGATTTTTTCCTCCCCTTATTTCTTTAATGTAGTTGATTCCTGCTTCTAAAGATATGTCGACTTTGTTTTCGTTTGCTTTTTCAATAACGCGGTTTTTCTTTTCTAATATTTTGTTGTAGATTTGTTCGTATTCGCTTTCTGTTATTTTACCTTGAATGAAATCTATTGGTTTCTTGTTTGTTGAGGAGTGTATCGTATTGTTGTAATACCCGTTTATTAAAATCATTTGCTCTTCGATTGGTAGATTTTTCTTTGTATGTTTTAATAGTCTGAGGTGCTCGTTGATGGTGTTATGCAAGCGCTCTATGTCTGCGTTACTGTTGTGATTTGAATTGGAAGTGTAGTGGATTGTGATATTATTTTCTTCCAAAAATTTTCTCATTAAATGGCATTTCATTCCTAATTCGTTATCAGTAACTATTTTCGCTATGTTACCGTATGTGCTAATATACTTTGCAATTGCTCTTCTGAATTCTGCCTCACTTCTATTTTGTACTTTAGTAAACATGGCGATTTTACTGAATTTATCGATCATAGTGACAAATAATGACTTGTTTATGGAATAGAATATGTCCATATGGATTATTTGGTTAGGTTTATTCGGAGTTTCGGATATTTTTAACGGAATCTGTGGGGGTTTTCTTTCATATTTTTCTAGAATGCACACTTCGCAGTTATTTATAAATTCTGATATCTTAAGTTTTAAATTTGGGTGATAGAATTCGTTTTTCATTTCTTCGTTAATTTCGTTAATGCCACGGTGATTGTTTTCCAAGTGCTTTGTTTGAATGAGATTTTCTAGTTCTTCGTCATTGGTAATATTTTTCAGTAATTTTTTACTCCTAATAATTTTGTAATTTATAAAATGTTCGCGAAGGATAGGATTTATTTTATCAAATATTTCGTCGTTTACATATATGGCGTTAGTTCGTTTTGGGTCAAAATGATTCTTGATAATCATTTTTAATGTGATATCGTCTAAGACTTTTATGGATATTGTTTTAAGGGTTTTGTTAAATATATTTCGTGTTTTGATTTGCAAAGAGCCCGAATTAATTTTGTTTATTATAATTTGATTTTTGTATAAATTTAAAGGCGTAACTGTTTCTATAATATTAGTTTGGAATGGGATATTTTCGTTTTGGTTTATGTCTATTCTACTTAGGAAATCAGCTACCTTATTTTCACAACCTTTTTTGTATGATATGTCATAGTCATATTCTTGAATTTGCAATTTCCATCTTATTAATTTGCTGTTTGGTTCTTTAAGACTGTGTAACCAAACTAAGGGCTTGTGATCTGTGAAGAGTTTAATTTTTCTACCGAAAACATATGGTCTGAATTGTTTAAGTGACCATACAATACTGAGGAGCTCTTTCTCGATTGTTGAATAATTAATTTCGTGCTCATTTAGTGTGCGAGACACGTATGAGATTGGTTTTCCTTCTTGAGATAGTACGCCACCTATGGCATAATGACTCGCATCTGTGGTTATTTCGAAATTTTTTTCAAAATCGGGGTAGATAAGAATTGGTGCTGATATTAATTTCTTTTTTAGATCGTTGAAACTTTGGATGTATTTGTGGTTATTTATGTCTACTTTAGAATTTTTCTTTAAGAATAGAGTCATGGGTTTTGCTATCTCGGCGAAATTTTTTATGAATTTCCTATAGTATCCTGTATCCTATAGTTTTTGGAATTTGGTAGTTTTTAATTACCTCTATTTTCTTTTGGTTGGGATGTATTCCGTATTCATTGATAACGTGTCCTAAAAATTCGACTTCTTTTCTTAGAAAGTCGCATTTGTCTAGTTGTACTCGAAGTCGAGCTGATTTTATTTTTGTGAAAATTTTTTTTTAAGTTTTTTATGTGTTCTTCTAAACCGTTTGAGAACACTACAATGTCGTCCATGTACGTTAGACATTCTTTGCCTATATTTTCCTTCAATATATTGTCCATCAGGCGTTGAAAGGTACTAGGGGCATTTTTCAGCCCAAAAGGCATTCTACTAAATTCGTAGTGTCCGTTGTCAACAGAGAATGCAGTCTTTTGTATGTCTTCCGGTTCCATTTCTATTTGATGGAATCCGGATTTTAAATCTATTACAGAGAAATACTTACTTTTCCCTAATTTGTCCAATATTTCTTCAATATTAGGGATTGGATAAGAGTCGTCAATTGTCTTTTCATTAAGTTTACGGTAGTCTATGACAAGACGGTATTTCCGCTCGCCAGAGGAATCTAATTTTTTGGGAATAACCCAAACTGGGCTGTTGTACGGACTATTGCTATGTTGGATAATTCCATTTTCCAACATTTCCTGAATTTGCTTTTGTATCTCTATTTTGTGGATATATGGGTATCTGTAAATTTTGCTTTTTATTGGTATGTTGTCTATAGTATTAATTTTGTGTCTGATTTTGTTGGTAACTGAGAGAGGTATTTGTTCAGAAAATATTTCATTAAATTCAGATATAAGATGATTTAATTGAAGTTTTTCTTCTTTATTTAAGTGGTCGGTTTTAATTTTTTCTGGAATAATTTTACTGTCTTTGTACGTTAAGTATTCGTTTGTTTCGTAATTATTGAAATCTAAGATTTCGTCTATTTCTGCGGACGGGAATGGTTCGTTGAAATTGAACATTTTAGGTTGGTCACATACGTTAAGTATTTTGGCTTTTGCTTGAAAGTCGTTTACTTCATAAATACCTTCTAGAATTCGAACGTCGGCATTTAAATTAGTTTCTTCTATCATTGCGTCACCTTTTTGTTGTTTGACAGGGATTTTATAATAATATTCCCCAGGTTCGATTTGGTATATGGTATTTTCTGGTTGGTGACTAAAGTATAATTTTATTGGAGTGTCGTTCATCATGAGAATTTTATTTTTGTAGTCGATAACAGCGTTACCTTGCATTAGTATATCATTACCTATAAGGCCATGGTATTTTTCATGAAAATCATGAACCAAAAATACAAATTTTTCATTATTGTTTGGTTTGAATTCCTCAAAAATATTTATACTTATTGCTTGATTTATTAAGACATCTTTTTTCAATGCTCTCAAAATTTTTGAATTTTTTAGTTGTATTCTAGGTATTTCCTTGAAAGTGTCTGGTCGGATTATTGAGCTTGAAGCGCCACTGTCGATTAGAAAATTGTATTCCTTTATTTTTATGTAGGTGAGTCGGTTTGGCCAGTCTCCCGAAAATTTCCTATATCGATGGTTTGCTGATTATTAACATCCATGGGTTCTACTTGCGAATTGTAATTGTTTTGGTAGTTGGGGTTGTAGTGAGAATTTCTGTTCTGGTTTGGTTGCCAATTATTGTAAAATGGTCGTTGATTATTTATATGATTGTACACACCAGGTGGGCTTCTGTTATTATTATGAAGAATGTTGGGATTAGAGGTACCGTTTTGGTGCGTTGTATTTGGAGATGTATTATTGTTGAAATATCTGATTGAGCGATTACCATTATTATTAATATTATTAGAGGGGTTTCGAATAGAATTACGATTATTATCACGATTTGGATTGTCTTGAATGTTATTTGAACGATTTTGGGATGTTTTGTTACTAATGTAACGATTATTGTTATTATGGCGATTACGATTACTGTTATGGTTATTTTGGGTATAGTTATGATTGACATTGATATTCGAAAAAGCGTAGCCCGATTCGTATAAAATTTTCATTGCATCTTCTAACGTCTTAGGATCTCTGCAAGATAGGATTGATTTCAAGGGTTCAGGAACTTTATTTTTAAAAGTATCTAAAGCACTTTGAACGTTAGCTTTTAAATATCTTTCTAATTCGTCGTTATTGTTTTGGTATTCCAACTGTGTTTTTGTATTTAGTCTTCTAAGTATAGCTTTCACGTCGTTGTAAAATTCGACAGCATTCGTCTTAAAAGTTTGGCCCCTTAACTGGTCAAAAAGTTGGTCAGCGGATAGCCTATCGCCAAAATTGTTATTAAGTACTTTTTTAATTTCATCCCAGGTGGTAGCTTGATGATTGATTTCGATAACTTCTCTGGCACTTCCAGTTAATTTTGATTTAATTATGTCAGAGAAAATTCCTTTTGAGAATTCGTCGTATTGGAGTAGTAAAGGTGTGATCCGATCTACTAAATCGATAAAAGTTTGTAAGGTACCGAATTTCCCATTAAATTCAGGTACACGTTCTAAATATTTAAGTGGGTCAATTGTAAGGCTTTTTGGGTCTGTCATGATTCGATTTTCTGTATTTCTATTTAAATTTAATTTCGATAATTCTTCTATAAGTATGTCAACAACTCCGATAGCTACGAAATGTTGTGACATAAACGGCAAAATGAAAGTTTAGTACTATATGAAAAGGAAATTCGATTTATACAAAATTTATTTATGAAATGTAATTTTTATTTAATTTGACTGGTTGTAATTCTTGTTTACTTCTCATCAAAAGTATAAATTTAAAATTAGGTAATTTATTATTTTCTTTTCTTATTTTATTTTTTTTTATTTAATAGTTTTTTTTTTGATTAAAAATTGTTTATTGTATATATTTTTTTTTATAAGTATGTAATTATTTTTTGTAATATTTATTTAAGCTTTATTTTTATTATAATTTTTTTTTGCTAGATTGTAAATTTT
Organism: Poecilobothrus nobilitatus; assembly: GCA_947095535.1. Taxonomy (NCBI): domain Eukaryota; kingdom Metazoa; phylum Arthropoda; class Insecta; order Diptera; family Dolichopodidae; genus Poecilobothrus; species Poecilobothrus nobilitatus. The sequence continues at coordinate 159,671,423 of OX352772.1, read as the reverse complement.
CGAACATATATATATTTTGGAATATGTATTTTAAAGTAATTATTAATATGAAAACAAAATTGTATTATTAGTAATAGTATGAAGAAAAAATTGTTTTATTTATTTTTTGGAAGTTAATACTACTTATTTCTTTTATTATTTTACGCTTCCCCTTTTTTTTTTTTATTTAATATCTACTTATTACTTATTTAATATTTCATATGGTTTTAATATTTTATTATTTGATTTTAATTTTATTCTTTTTTTCTTTCAGGTAATATATTCGCTTGGAAAAATTTATTTAATAAGTTAACACTGGGTTATTTGATTTTATCGTACGAAAAAAAAATAAATTTGATGTAATATAAAAAATATATTTTCTTTTAAAATTTTAGTGCTACTGCTAATAGTGATTACGAAAAAAGTTAAACAAACTTTTGCAAAATAATAGTCTTTAGCAATATTTTAAAACAATGAAAAATTATTTATATACTTAGGTGTTTTAAATTTAATTCTTTTACTTTAAATTTATTTGATTCAAATAGACTTTAATTTAGTTTTACCCAGATGATATTTAAAGCACGTTTATATATATAAAAAAAAATATTCTCTTTAAAACACAAAGAATTTTGATTTACTTAAATATACTTCTTCTATTAATTTAATCTATTATATTGGTAAAACTTGGAAAAATAAAAACTCACGGTTTGTTGGTTGTTGTACTGCTGGTGTTGTTGCCCTGGTACTCTTCGATTCAGCTATTGGTTGTTGTTGTTGTTTCGGCCGGATGATTGCTAGGTTTTTCTTTTTCTGCGTCCTTGAGTATATTGACATATACTAACTGGTGCACTTTGTATAGTATGTGCAATTTTTGTTTTTTGGTGATTTTCGTTCACTTATTATTTTGTGATTTTCATTCACTTATTATTTTATGATTTTCGTTCATTTATTGTTTTTGTTATTTTTTAAGTATGCACTAGTTGACGCATCCTACCGACTGCGCCATTTATATTTTTATAATTAAGCGAAATAATAAAAATATTGTTTGTTTTGTTTTATACTTGACTTTTATTTATTTATTTATTTTTATATATAACATTATTTTGTTTTACATTAGATTTTTATTTATTTATTTATTTTTATATATAACAAAACAATTTCTTTTTATTTATTCAACTTTTTATATAACAAAACAACTTCTGATCGAACCAACGTCCAGTAGCAGAATCAATGCATTTTTATATTAGAATATTTACATTCTTAATAAGTCACGTTGCAATGCAACGTGCTGAGAAAATTATTATTGAAGTTTGGAATGTACAGTTATTTTAAGATAGGATCATGTTACAAGTTACAATAATATGTTGACGCGCGCAAAAGTAAGTTTGCGCGTGTGAAAGAAAATAAAAATATATTCAAAACATTGTTTTATTACAGGGTGACATAACTTTGAACCTTGAATTTTTGATATGTGTTTTGAATTTTATTTTAATATAAATTTCGATATATTTAGGGTAGTATTTCATATTTAAAGTTGTAAATGAAAATTGCTAAAATTTCTTAATTTTCTACTTTTTTCTAAGCAAAAAAATGAAAAACAAAAACTGTAAAAACTCTCTCAATTTTCACAATACATGTTTAAATTTTGCACTAATACATTCTTAGGGATCTTGTTCCGGCCTTGATATTTATGTAGTTTATGGTTTCTATACAATATATGCGGTTGCTATACATAAGTATAAATTTAAATATGAATGATATAAAAATGTACCTATGTATGTATATTTATATAGCTACAGTGTTTGGTATCTATAGTCTATGGTATATACATATGTAGCTATGCAATGTTAAATATTTATCTAAATATGTTTTGTTGTGATGAATGTGAATATAATATGTAAGTGTGTGTATAATATGATGAATGAATGTGTATAATATGTAAAGTTTTTTGATTTACAGACGATACACAATTCGTATCGTAATTTGAAAGTACATTTTATAAAAATAAAAGCTAAAAAATGTGTGCACTATATATTAAAATTTGCTATTATTTGAATGAGTATTCGTAATTATTCTAATAAAAATTCGTCGTTTCCATTGAGGTATATAATATAATATGAAAAACGATTTGTATCTTTTATTTTAAAAATTGAATTGAATTCTAAACCAGTAAAAAACAAGTACATATATATACATACATATGTACACATGTATTTTTCAAATTTTTTTAAGAATAAAATTTAAACGTAGATTTTTAAAATTTATAGGTAATAAATGTACAAAATAATTTTCATGCAATTCACAAAATTATTTGTTGAAGTTTGCATCAAAATTAATATTATGATAAATATGTACATACATATGTATATTTTTTATGCATCACAAATTCAATAATATTGTACCTTTTTCAAAAATTTTTTTTCTTAAAAATTTGTTAAGAATTAGAAATCTGATTGCGGAAAATAGAAGTACATATTCGAAAATAACCGTTCAATAAAAAGGTTTATTTATGTATTAATTAAAATATGTGACAAAGTTCAAACCATACTAGAAAATATTTCGCCAGTCCTTAAATTTTATTTTTAATAAAATTTCAAACTTACTTGTTTTTACATATTATATACATATTTTATTTATAATGCATTTTTCTATCAGTTCCTAAATGAGAGAAAGAACAAAATTTAACGGGAGCTGCAAACCTATTTAAAACATATTAGAGTTTAATGAAATTTATTTAATTGATTGAATTATTTTGTATTGAATGAATTATTTCGGTTAAACGAATAAATTAATTATTTTAATTGTAATTATAATTCAAATAATATAATAATTATTATTGAGATAATTAGATTAATAAGAATTAAGAGATAAGAAATTATTGAAATGATATATAAATGTTATTGCTATATAGTCGACTATTTCGTAATATCCTATTGTTATCTATTTCTACATATAGATTTTGAATAATAAATATACAATAATTTTTTTAAAAGATATGTTGGTAGAGTTAAAACTTACAATGTATGTATTTATTTTCAATAAACTAACTCTCTTTTAGTTTACAAGTATATTGTAGCAAATTTATATATTTTTTTTAATTTCTAATTATTATATGATTAATAATTAGAAATTTAATTTCTAATTATTAAATTAATTAAAAAGAAATTATTAAATGGTACCTTGTATTTTTTAAAAATCTATGAGAAAAAAATTTATTACGAGTAAATTATACCATATATTTTTTAAAAATCAGTGAGAAAAACGAAATTATTAAATTATACGTACCTTGTATTTTCTTAATTTATTAAATTTTTACACTTCACTCAAACCTAACTTAAACATAATTAAATCAGTAAATATAATTCATAATTTAAAATATTTTTTTTTTTTTTAAATCTCTTTAATATATTTTAAATATGGCTAATTCAATTTTTTTTCAATCACTAATAGTGACCTTTCAATATTTTACAGTTAATACTTAGAATGTTTTTTAGGTTTTCAAGAAATTCTTTTTATTTTAAACAACATATATAACTAATAAGCTTTTAAATTTATACGTTTATACATTTATATACATATTATGGTAGTTCAATAACCGCAATCAAACATAACTAATCTCATATTATAGACAAATTTTAAGAATATCAATGAAAACCGTAATACCTTTGAGCAAATTTTAAGTTTCTGTCCTTATTAGTTTCCAAAATAAGTTCATTGAGACATATAGCCGTAAATTCAATATCATATTACCACCAGTAATAGGTAGTAATTTATTGCTAGGTAGTTTCAAAATCATATTATTGAAACTATACTGGCACTAAATTTCAAGTTCATTTCTTTATAAACTTTTGAGAAATAATTGCTTGATCATGAGAAGTGTGTGGCAGCTACTCGTAATACTAAGTTATATCTTTGTATACTTATATACTATAAGTTATATCTTTGTTAGTTTTAGAGTTATGCTCGTTTGCTCTTGTGCTCGTTTGGAAGTTCCAAAATCCGAGCCCATGGACCAAATCTTCCTAAATTTCAGAGACATAAATCAAACACGAAAGAACACCATTGTACCAAATTCAAAGGTTCTACCTTTGTTGGTATTGGATATAATCTCATTTGCTTTGCGGCTCGTTCGGAAGCTTCCAAATCCAAACCCATGGACCAAATCCTCTTAAATTTCAGAGACATAAATCGAACGGGAAGGAACATCATTGTACAAAATTTAAAGGTTATATCTTTGTTGGTTTTGGAGATAATCTCATTTACTCTGGTGCTCGTTCGGAAGCTTCCAAAACCGAAACCCATGGACCAAATCCCCTTAAATTTCAGAGACATAAATCGAACGGGAAGAAAAATCATTGTACAAAACTTAAAGTTTCTATCTTTGTTGGTTTTGGAGATAATCTCGTTTGCTCCGGAATCATTCGGAAGCTTCCAGAATCCGAACCCATGGACGGATTTTGTCCAGATTCAAACTTAGCCTTCCTTTCGTAATTAGTAACCAACTATATAAATTTCATCAAGATAGCTTCATTAATTTTTGAGTTATCGTGTAAACGGACGGACGGACGGACGGACATAGCTAAATCGACTCAGGAGGTGATCCTGATTCAGAATATATATACATGTCCATATCTAACTCGCTTCCTTTTGGTATAAGCACCATACCAAAGTTAATATACCCTATACTTTAGGTGTAGGGTATAAAAATATTATGTATGTATGTAGTTTGAATTTGGCAATTGGAATTATTTTGAATAAAATTTTATATGTATATGTTTAATGGGTGTTCAAAATTGAGGTATCATTTTGATTTTGCCGCCATTTTTTTTCTACCTGGAATTTTTAAACGAGGTTTCTTTAGGTATATTCTAAATACATTCCGGTTAGTTAATATGGAACGTTACACGAAGGAACAACGTGTTTTTGTTATTACAACATTTTTTGAAAATGGTAAAAATTTTCAAGATGTAATTAGGAAATTTCGAACAAAATTTGGTAGAGAAAATGCTCCAACAAATCGTGCCATCAAGCTGATGGTTGATAAATTTCTAGAAACTGGATCTGTTCTTGATAATAGAGGCAACATTTATCAACGTAGTAGCCGTTCAACCGAGAATGTAGCAGCTGTGAGCAGAAGTATTGAAGAAGATCCAAAAACTTCCATTCGTCATCGTTCGCAGCAATTAATAATCAAACCATCCACATTATTCAACATTTTGCATCGTGATCTCCATTTAAAGGCTTATAAGATCCAGCTGACGCAAGAATTAAAACCAACTGACCATGCATTACGTCGGCAATTCGTTTCTTGGGCAATCGAAAAACAAGAAGAAAATGAGAATTTTTTTAACAAAATAATCTTCACCGACGAAGCTCATTTCCAGCTCAATGGCTACGTCAATAAACAGAATTGCCGCATTTGCGGTGAAGAGAATCCAAGGGTTATCTTAGAGCAACCAGTACATCCACAAAAAGTTACGGTTTGGTGTGGTTTGTGGTCAGGAGAAATCATCGGACCATATTTTTTTCAAAACGCAAATGGAAATGCGATTACGGTCAATGGAGATCGCTACAAGGAGATGATCCGAAGCTTTTTGTGGCGGGAAATTGATGATTTGGACGTAGAGAATATGTGGTTTCAACAGGACGGTGCCACTTGCCACACAGCAAGAGAAACAATGGATCTTTTGAAGGAAAAGTTCGAAGATCGCATTATTTCTCGTAGAGGAGGAGTGATGTGGCCACCAAGATCGTACGATTTGATACCGATGGATTTTTTTTGTGGGGTTTTGTGAAATCGAAAGTGTACAGCAATAATACCACAACAATTCAAGAGCTTAAAAACAACATTATCGAGCAGATTTCAACCATTGAGAACAGTTTATTGAACAACGTGATTCAGAATTTTGGTAAAAGATTGGAAGCCTGCCGAAGTAGTAGAGGGGGCCACTTGGCCGACATAACTTTATTAACCGGAACCTATTTGTAATAAATTAAAATAAAAATATATTTAATATTTCAAAAAAAAAGTCTTTTTTTATTAAAATTATAATGATACCTCAATTTTCAACACCCGTTATATCTATATACACAATATACATAATAAATGTTCCTAAATAAAACACATAAAACATTAATTTTTAACGCCATGCATATTCAATATGCAATAAAGAATGTTGACAACAAATATTTTGATTTAAATACTAAATAAATGTTGTAAACAAAATAATTTAGCAACATACATAAAAATATTGTATGTATTGTGTTTTGCTAATACAAAACACCATGTGCAATGGAAATCAATATTATACTATTATAAGAGAAAATATCAAAAATATATTGCGTGTGTATTGTATGCATGAATTTAGAGATAAAAATTTAAGTTTTAAATTCATATATACAAAATATATACATACTTTATTCAAAAAATGTTGATGAATAGTTAGTTAAAAAAAAAAATAGTTGCATGTGAACTGGATTCGAACAACATGACCCCCACTTTTGAAACGTCTACACTTTCCTCTGCACCATACAACACTTACAAATATTGCTAACAGATTACGAAAATAATAAAAAGCGTGACAGAATGACAAATAAATAAATAAATAAACCGACACCGACGAGTTAATATAAAAGCATATAAAATAAAATTAGTGCATAAAAATTTTCTCTTGGTTTCATTTGAGCTAATTGGACAAAACTTATTGTCAATAATGAATGGATCAATGCTAGTTGGATTATATAGTGGAAAAAAGTATAGTATAGAAAAAAGCCCAAGATTTAAGACTGGTAAATACAATTATTACAGAAGGAAAAATACTAAAAAAAATTGTACAGGCTCAGATTGCAGATTATTTTGAGAATAATAGTAGATAGGCTATGAGAGTTCTAGGCCAAAGCTCCCATAAGAAAATATTAGCAGATAGAATTTTCAGTAATGGAGAAGTAGAAACCGTTCCTATTATACTTAGATGGAATTATAAATCCGATTAAACTATACTTTATTTGCGATCAATAAAACAATGGAGATTTCATAATTTATCAAAACAAAATAATAGATTGTAATAATTGTAAAATAATAAAATAAAAATTTTTTTTATAATAAATCTTTTTTATTTATCCAGGAATTATGATTAGAAGAAAACGTTTACCATTTACAGGAAACTTAATTATCTCTAGTTTTAAGAATTTTTTCAATTAAAACCACTTGTTTACTTTCAACTTTTAACAATTCATATTCAAACAAGCTTCCTTGAATGGATTTACCTTGATCACTTTTCAGTAAGTATGTGAAAGGGTTTTCTTATCTTAACTACTTCGTTGAACTTTTCTTATCTTTACAAATTTTATATATAAGCCTGAAAGTACCAAGTTTTTAGTGTTGCCATTTCGGAAAATTTAAATAAATCACTAGTACTGTAAGAACGAATTCAAGCTTTTATAATGGTAGTAAAATGGTCTGTAAATATGAGTATGCGTTATAAATATGAATACAGTTTTTTATGAATTTTTAGAAAAAGAAAATAGTATTGATCGTAAAAGATATATGTATGTATGTGGGGATTATAATGAAACACAGATATTACAATTCAATAATTAAATTAATTATTTAATAAATCAATAGTTTAAGTTAGTAATAATTCAATAAATGAATTTAAGTTAATGATTTAATTTAATTATGGTAAAATATAGTTTAATACAATATAGAAATTCAAAATGTAAAATAAAGTTTAATACAATTTAGAGATTCAAAAAGTAAAATAAATCAATTTAATTATAAAATAAAATAACACTATAAACCAAGTTCATAATTTAAACTTAGCTGATGCTCCCACGTCTACGGTTATATATCAAAGAGGAAGGTTTCTTTTAAGAATTTAATGATATAAGATTATAAATCTGATTGAAGATTAAAAACATAAAGATACAGTGTAACGAAAACCGTCGCATAACGTTTAATTGTTTTTACTTATTACTAAGCAATTTTACTTATTACTAAAATGGTAAATTTTAAATAGTAACTTAAAGTGACTAAAATATTCTGAACATTCCGCCCACCAAGAACCTATAAAACCGTAATTTGACTTGCTGGTAGTATAGGTTCTTTAGTTAACCTTGGCCAATGTATTGAGCGTCTTCATTTTGGTGTCATAAAAACTCTGGTTTGGAGGTTGCTGATGAATTACACTTAAAAATCTTAGTCCAAATTTTTGCTATATACAGTGATACCTATTAAAAGCACTAATATGAAAATAATGATGGAAATCAAAATATATTCATGATGTTCAGGCTTAAATAACATCGAATTATTTGACATTTCATTCAATTTGTTATGTTGCATTTCTAGAATTCTCTGGGTATCTGATCTGATCAAAGGTTAATTTTGGTTGACTAAGATTCAAAGTTCTAACTAAAGTTCCAAGGTCTGACATATTCATTACAAATATAACATCATTTTGAATCGAGATCCGTAACTGAACAGACGAGTGAGCCGCTACTGTGTATGTTGGATGGTTCACTGCACAGCCATTCTAATAAAAAATTTTGTGGTACTATTGTGACAAAAATTTATTGTCCTTCTTTAGAAAGAGGAATCCATTGGTTATTTGGTTTAACAATATTAAATTCACAGTCTTCTCTAAAATTTCAAAGTTGTGAGAACAGAGTAACTTTGCATAGATATTTCTAAGATTCTAATCCGTAAATTGGTTAAGATTAATTAGTAATTTCTGTTCCTGATACTGCGAAGTAATGAGTTCTATCACTAGTTATTGCTAGATTCTTAATGTTGGGTCGAATCATAATGTGCTCGTTTTGAAAAATCGGTAACGGAATAAGATTATATACGAAGTAAATATTTTTGAATCGACTATAGGTATATGGAATTCAATTATTAACAATTATTCTGATAATGCCGTTTTGCTATTCAAGATTGCAAAATTTCTTGATATCATATAAGAAATTTGAATCTGTCTCTTTAAAAGTTGTGTCCCATATGCTATGTTTCTGTTTATTAAATTAAGTTGATGAATCAATTAGGTGGTTGTTAAAAATAAATAATGTTTTTGAGTTTTGTGTTATAAGATGTTATAAGAATATAAGATGTTATAAGTTTATCTTGAATTTCATTGTATCTTTTCATAGCCATTAAATAATGTAACACTAAACTCAATATTCCAATTTTCTTTTGTTCTGTTGTATGTAAATGGTTCAGTTCTTCCTCTAATGTTTTAAATTGATTTTGAATTAGAGAATCTTTTAATTTCAACAATTTAAGAGTTGAATTGATTGTTGTTGTTAGATTTTTCAATAACGAATATATTTGTTGACCATTTTCCCTTAATGCTGATATTTGAAGATCATATTTCTGCGCGTCTTCTTGAGCGAGTACACCAAATAAACCATTTGCAGTGTTTTCCATAATGTTTAATGCTCCTCTTGTTTTTCTTTGGAGATATGCATGATTCGTAAACAGAATTTCATTATTTTGAAAGATGATTTACATGAGCCAGACAAAATATTAAATTTCTTATTAAATGGTCTGCACACATTGTTTCTAATTTTTAATGCCTTTATCAATTTCTTTCAGTTCCCACCATTATGTCTCTAAATCGTAATACAAAAGAATTTTCCATTTTGAGTTAACAAACTTATTTTACCATTGTTTTTAAAATACATGCCGGGTTTGCCGCTAAATTGTGTGATGTTTACAACTTGTCTAAAAATTAAGCTGAATAATGATAACAAGAAAAAAGTTGTTGTCCATAAATTTACGTTGTTTTTAGAAGATGTTTGAGATTTACTAATAAGAACCTTGTTTGCATTATCATATCGTTCGTCATTTGGAAGTGGGCATATTTTAGTTATATTTCCCTGTGTAATTCCTTTGTTCATTTTTATTGAAACTACCCTTACAATACCGTCTTCTCTGGATGTATTTCAACGATTCTTCCTAACGACGTTTTGTTTGATGAAAATCTTTCATCCTTTATAAGAACTAATTGATGTAGTTTTATGTTCTCTACATCAATTTCTTTTAGCGATTTCATGTAGCGATTTCATGTTTCATGTTTAATTTCTGGTAGCGATTTCATGATTTGATTTTGAATAGTAGGATTAAATTGGAAACATACCAAACATTTTCGGAGTATATGTTTGATTACTGTGATTCCACCAATAATCCAATATTTTAAACAGATAGAAGTTTGTGTAGCTTGCGTGACTGACTGCAACAATTTTTTGTTATAGTATCTGATGATCGAAATTTCTATATATCCATCAATTATTATTCGATGTTTTTGTTCATATTGTATTGGCGCGAGGATTAACCTACCGCCGACCCTTAGGATTCTTTTTGAATCTAAGAAATGATTAGGAGATTTGATTCGACTTGATATCCCTTTTTTATCCCTTTACTACCTTTTAATTGCTTAATTTCAAAGAGTGGTTTAAAAAGAGAGAAAGAGTGGTTTTGCATGCGCTACACGCAAGTTTTTTCAGCTGTACTTAATTCTTCCGTTGATAAGTAATTAGTTCGTTTTTCACTTGGAATAAGTGAATTGTTCTTCAATCGCAAACACAAAGCCGTTATTTTAATCATTCTAGTAAAAGATAAATATTGAATGATTCATTCAGGTTCTGGAAGATTGACAACAGTGTTTAAAGTTACAGTTCTTGCTTCAAAATTAGTATGAGGCGTAATGTCTTTCATATGTGGCTAGAAGGCTTTAGTGTGACTTAGGCCACTCCGTTCCTTTCCACCACAGTCGCTGTTCTCCTAATTAACTCCCACTCATGCTCCGAGATGCGATATCAGCTGGATTATCCTTACTTTGAACGTGGCGCCATTGTGAAAATGTTGAGTTAAATAAAATATAATTAACTCTGTTTGCTACATAAGTTTTCCATTTATTTGGATGTTGGCTAAGCCACGACAATACAATTGTCGAGTCATTCCAAAACATTTTGTTTATGTCCGTCCATTTGAATGCCTTGGATACTTGCTCCATAAGTTGTAGTGCAAGTTGAGCTCCATATAATTCCAAGCGTGGAATTGACACTGTTTTTATCGGAGCTACCTTCGACTTTGAGGATAACAAATTGGTTATGATGTTACCATCTGCCTTTTCAATTCTAATGTAGATAACTGCAGCATGAGCTATCATAGAAGCATCTGAAAATTCATGCAATTGTATTACATCTCCGGGTTCGTAGTTTATCCAGCGGGGTATATTAATTCCTTGAATATTATAAATATCACAAAATCATTTCCATAACTGTAAATTCAACAATACTAAAATAATTTTAAATTAAAATTAAATAACATAAAATTGCTTGCCTAACATTTTGTGTGGTCACACTTTCAATTGCAAACATCTGTTTATTTTTGTATCGGACAATATCAAGCACATGTATTTACATACAATATATTCAATAAAGAAGAATATCAAATTACATCTTTCGTTTAGATTTTTAAACGTTATGATTTTTGAATGATTCATTTTTGTATGCAATTATATTTTTGGTAATATTTTGGTTATTTATCACATATCGAAATTGTATTGTACAAAGGTACTAATATTGCATTTTTGGCCCAAATAATTTCTGTGTAACAAAGCAATTATTTGTTGCTTTTGTTATTGTTATAATTTATTGACTTTGATAATTTTAGTATTAAGATAATATAAGTTAAAATAGTATAAATAGTAAGACATTTGAAAATAAAAATCAGAATTATTTTGGATTCTAAACAGAACAGTTTTCATGAGCAATTAACTTTGCTTGCCTTATTTTATTTTATTATTTTATCAGAGCAATTAAGCTTGTTCAGGTTTGGCTTAGCGTGTAAAACTAAGGAAACAGCAATTAACTTTGCCATATTGATCAGCAGTTACTGCGCTGGATAGATATACGGTAAATTGCAAATATGCCAATAGGAAAGACCTATAGTGGGACATTAGCCGCATATATGAAATTAGTTAGGAAAAGACTATAAAAAATTCAATATAACACCAATTTATTACATGGCGACCATGCATTTACCTGGAATATAGTGCAGTGAACAACTCTAACAACAACAAGTTCACAACATTTTCAACCGCGTAATAATGGAAATATAGGCTGAGGAAAAGCTCCAGCAGCTTTTCAATGAGCTAGCTAAGTTAATAGAAAAAATACAAGAGGAAGTGAAACAAGCGCAAGCTGAAGTTGATGCGCAACAGAAGAAAACAATTTTTATAGAAGAATATAAAGATAGGCAGACACCAAAAATAAGGAAGAGAGGTGGAAAACGAATCCAAGTTAAAAAAGAATTAAACAAATTGTACAGCATATTGCCGTATACTAAATCAACAACTAATAAAAACAACATATTGTCAGGAATAAAAAGCTAAAAAAAAATTAAAAAAAGTACGGGACTATTTTCAGGAAAGCATCAGCCACCGTAATACAATAGGCAAATTTAAACACGCATGAAATATTAAAAGAAGTTGCGCTAATAACAATTTTTGTCATCATTTATGACGAAGCACTAATGATGAATACGTACGTATTTATGACGTAGCACTAATAAAACACTACATCGATAAAAAGGCGCAGAAACATGCAAGAAGAGCATAACTAGCAGCTATATAGAATCTAAATACTAAATTAGAAAAACATTACAATTGTATTAAATTTAAAATATTATGTAACATTATATATATTATATGACAAAAAAAAATTTTTGTTTTTTTAAATCTTTTAACATAAAAAAATAATATATATTTAAAAAAAAAAATGTATATATAAACTAAATATTATATACTATAAATTAAAATTATATTACGCTATATTAAATATTAACTCTAAATATAAATAATTGATATAGACAAAATTTTTTTTTTTATTCTGTTACCAATTTGAATGGACATAGACCGACTAAAATGATTAAAAAAATTGTTAAAGAATCTAAAGAAAAATCCAAATAGAACCAATTCTCAACATTATATTGAAGAAAAAAATAAAGAGATCGAAGCAGTTTGGAAATACTAATCAAAACACAAGTGGAGAATTACAACTTGAATTAAGTTTAAAATTAAGAGAAATAACTGTACAAATAAGAAAATTATTAAGAGTTAAAGAAAAAAAAGAAGACACAATTGCAAATTTCGAGCTCACAGCAGCAATCACATTGATCACACAATTTGAAGGAAACGTTAGAGATGTATCGAATTTCCTAGGACTAATCGATTTTTATGCTGAAACTTTAAAGGACGCAGCTGAAAAAACGAAACTAATTAAATTTATATCAGCCACAAAACTAGCCGATAAGGTCAAAAATAGGCTAATAACAGAATAGGAGATTACTACATTAGAAAAATTTAAAAAAGCAATATCGGCAAATTTTAAGTCAAACAAAAATTCAGCTCTTATAGCGCAGTTAAATGAATTGCAAATTACTGAAGAAGGGTTTAATTACATTTAAAAATGGTTTAAATGATTCAGATCACTAATACTAGCAGCTAGACCAACAAATTTCACTGAAGCTATACAGCTAGTTTCAGAAGTGGATACTGAAGTTAGACCAAATAATATCATGTATTTCAGGTCAAACAATTTTAGAAATAGAAATAGTTATAACAGAAGTAGAGGTAATACCTACAATATTGGCTATAATTACAATAAAAATAATAAAAGCAAGAACAATAATTACAATCATAATAATCGCAACAACAATAATTACAATAATAATTATCACAACAACAACAATAGTTACAGTAGTAATTACAATAACAATAGATTTTCCAACACTTAAACGAGACAACAGGGAAACTTTATCGGAAGAAATCCGGGGCATGTAAACAAGATTTATATGCAGAGAGGTGCTCAAAGTCAATTCAACAGAAGAACATAATAAATATCAATAGTGACAAAAGCTTCCCACTCACGAATTTAATTAAATTCAGAACAAAAAACAATGGATATCTGACTCTATTAATAGACACAGGAGTCGATATATCAATATGTAAGGATAGATAAATGGTATAACAAACAAACATTTTTATACTAAGGGTGTAGCAAATTTAGAGTTACTCATAGAAGATGAAAAAATTAACCGTGAATTCTATATTATAGATAAAGCAATAAATGTAGTAGCAGATGGTATCTTAGGTAGAGACTTTTTGTACAAGCACAAATGTAAGATAGACTATGAAACTTGCACATTGGTTATATCACAACAAGAGCAAGATATAATAATACCAATAAGTATAAGTTGTAAAACTATAACAAATGTAACAGTACAACCTCGAATAGAAGAAATATTGGCAATAAATCTGGAGATAAAAGAAGATAGTATAATTATAGTTAAGGAAATAGCTAAAGGTTTTTTTGTTAGCAATTTCAATAGTACCAGCAAATGGTATAAAACATGTAAAGATACTAAACACACGGGACATCTGTAACAATTAAAACAACTGATGTAGAAATACAACCATTAAGAAATTAAAGTATATTATCTGTAAATCATATAGATACTAAAGATTCAGTAAGGTTTGAGAAATTAAGAGAAGAGAATTTCCTAGGACTAATCGATTTTTATGCTGAAACTTTAAAGGACGAAACTTAAACTTTAAACTTTAAACTTCTTTCTCTTAATTTAATATTAGCAATAGATAGCTTAGACAAATCAGCAAAAAACTCAATTTTAAACATCTGTGAGAAATTTCAGAATATATTTCATATAAATGATGAACCATTATCAGTAAACAATTTTTATGAACAACGGATTACAGCAGTGGATAAATTTCCAGTGTACATAAAAAATTATAGAACACCAAAAGTTCAGTTAGAAGAGATTGAAAAACAAGTTTCTAAATTGATGGAAAAAGATATAATCAAACACTCTACAAGTCCATATAACTCACCATTATTAATAGTGCCAAAAGAGAGCTAAGATGGGGGGAAAAAGTAGAAACTAGTAGTAGATTTTAGATCATTAAATAAAAAAAATAGTAGATAATAAATTTCCATTAACAAGATTAGACGATGTATTGGACAAATTGGGAAAATCTAAATATTTTTCTACATTGGATATGACCAGTTCATTTCATCAAATACCATTACATCATAACTCCAGACAGATGACAGCATTTTCAACAAACAAAGGGTATTATCAATTCAAGAGATTGGCATTTGGATTGAAAATAGCTATAAACAGTTTTTAGCGTATGCTTTCAGTGGTATTAAGCGGGTTGCAAGAAGCTGCATTTCTATACGTAGATGATATAATAGTATTTGGATCAAATTTAAAAGATCATAATGAAAATCTGACTAAAGTTTTTGAACGGTTACAAAAATATAATTTGAAATCAAATCCAGGGAAATGCAATTTTTTGAAGCCTGAAGTGGTGTATCTAGGACATCTGATAACATCTGAAGGTATCAAAACTGATGACAAATATGAAACTATTAAACATTACGAGCAAAAACAATTAGGTAAACTTTTTTCAATTAAATTGCTAGCAGATTCAACAAAATAAGCGTTAAATGCATTTGTTATTTTCACAAATTTTTACATTTACTTCAATTTCGTTTATAACTGAATCTGAAATTTTTTCATTCAAAATATTTTTGATCACCACCTATTCTTTTTTAGAATTACCAGTGAATTTATTAAGTTCAGTAGAATAGTAATTACTTTCCAAATTTTTGATTTCTAAACTAATATTTTTGCATAGTTCTTTAAAATAGTTTTTCAGGCATAATTTACCTGGTTTACATTTAATTCCTACTGTATTTTTGTCTTTCATTTTTTTTGATAGTTCATCTGGCATCCACGTTTTCCATTTTTTATTTTTGGAAACACTAGAAACTTTAAATGAACAGTTGCTTATATGGTTTACAAATATATCTAAAAACATATCATAAGCAATTATAAGTTCAAACAAACATATCATACGTTCTTGGAATACCCTTCCCATTTTTCTGAAAGAAGAATTTCTGACAACTTTGAGAAATTAATTTTGTTTGTAAATAATCTATTAGTATTATAGTTTTCGTTGGGAAAAGTTACATTCTGAAATTTTAAAGAGATCATATTGTGATCACTTATGCATGCTTATACCGAAGTTATAATTTTGCGTAACTGGCTCCATTCTGAATTTCTTATCACATAACCTTAAAAAAATGTGGTTGATACATGTACTACTATAATCCGAAAAACGAGTCGGAGATTCTATAAGAGAATTTAAACCATGTGACATCTTTAATAAATAATTATTTTTTAGTTGTGATTCTTTAATTATATCTGTATTCATATCTCCAATTACAAACAATATTTTTCTTTTTTTGATTTTTTAGTATGTTATCAAAATCGTTAAAAAACACTGAATAATCGACAGACACGTTATTAAATCTACAAACACAAAAAATTAAAAAATTAATACATTCAATTGTGCAATTTATTTTGATTATGTCAGCAGTGCTTAAGGAAATTGAAATACAATGACCTAGAAAACTGTTTTTTAAATAAACCGCGACACCCCCAGATGCATAAGTATCATTACAATTTCATATTTATTAAAATTACATTTAATATTTCTTTTTTATTAAACATCAGTTCGAATAATAAACAAAATAATTAAAAATATTATATAGAGAATTCGGTTAGATCCTATGAAAAAATTCCTGAATATGATGGACGTAATGGACTTTTTAACAATACCATACCATATTGTGGAAGCTTTTGGAAAGGGAATCCATCATACAAGAATGCTAGTTACTGTCTTTGCTTTTATTAACGGCAGAGGCTTAAGGTGAAGACCTAGTGTACGCTTTTTTACTTTGCTTGCTTTACACGCTTTGACAGTTGAAATAAATTACATTATATCTTATGTAGCAACGCCCAATGACAAAGTAATCAAAGCGAAACAAAGTAAGAAAACTTGAAAATTGACCAATTTTCAATTAGACGCTTAGCTTTATTTACTTTGACGTTTAAAATAATATTTAAAACGTGAAATTTGAATTATTGAATTGAATTTAAAAACAAATAATTTTGTTTTTAAATAAATATTTGAATTATTGAATAAAAAATATTGAAAATTATTGATTATCAGAAATATCTTGCAAATCTTCCATTTTAAACAACGAAATAAACAATAACAAAAAAATTTAAATGTCCAATGTCAAGCAATTTAAAAGCGTACATTGGGATTTAAAATTCCTTTGATTACTTTGCTTCGTTTATTCGCTTTTCAAAGCAAAGCAAGCGAAGCAAAAAAGTGTACATTGGGCATTCACCTTTAGAGCAATTATTTGACCTCTTAAAAAGAAAATTATTTGCACCAGAGGACAAAAAAAAATTATTTATTTATTCAACGCTTTTAAAAATGCATTGTTTTTTTATAAATATTATAGTTATTATAATGTTACCAAAGGTTCGATAATGTTTTGTAATGGTGATACTCCGTCCATACAGTAAAATAATTGACAAATAGCGCGGAAAAATATAGTTATATATAAAAGTATTTTTATTTTGAGTTTTGAAAAAAGACCAATACTCGATTTCCAATATGAACATTAAAAATTAGTAATAAAAAAAATTAATATAA
Source organism: Poecilobothrus nobilitatus (assembly GCA_947095535.1). Taxonomy (NCBI): domain Eukaryota; kingdom Metazoa; phylum Arthropoda; class Insecta; order Diptera; family Dolichopodidae; genus Poecilobothrus; species Poecilobothrus nobilitatus. The sequence continues at coordinate 159,653,850 of OX352772.1, read as the reverse complement.
ACTTGAAAATGTATTTTATTTGCTTTAGTTCATTTTCGACTCGGGCGTTCCTGTTCCTGGAGCCATTGTACAGGAACTTTTTATTGTTTTCCAAAATGAATATAAAAATTAATTTTTAAATTCATTATTTTTGTTGCATTAAATCAATAAGTAGATAATTCGATTTTTTAATTCGAATTAGTCCGGTTGGTTTCTACAAATATAAAGTAATATAAATTAAAGTGATAATACAAAAATTAGTTAAAATTTTATTAAAATAAGTGGAAAAGTAGTGCACTTATCTACGAAATAAATGAAAAACAACTTTTCATGAAGAATAAATATTATAAAAATAAGATATAAATAAAATAATATACAAATGTTACGTAAATAATTGTAGCCCCAGAATGGTTTTGCTGCAGGAAAACAAATTTGAAAAAGTAAACTATTATTTGTTGAACACAATAATTCTAACCAAGAGGAAGTTTTTGAGGAATTAAAACTTCTATATAATATTAAGAATGATTGCCAAAATTCAGCTAATATATTGGGTTATATTAATATTATTAGGGGTGTAAAGAAAGTTTTTAAAAATGCGGTGGATTAGTTAGTTCCTTTATTATTATTTGTAAATTTCTTTTTTAGTGATATATCTGTCTTTTTGTTTTGTCTTGTATTGTAAGATTTGTAAGTTCCTTTTTTTATATAAATAAATGTCTATTCCTTTTTAACTTGAGTCTGAAAAATGTACTATTTTTACAGTAATCAAGCAGCAGGAAAAAAATCTAAATTTTACCCAGGTAAAAAGAAAATATCTGTAAACCGAAATATTTAATTGTTGGAACATTTTCTATAGTTCCGAAAGGATGTTTTAAACAACCATTAATTATTTATATTGAATATTTTGAAGGTTTAAATTCATTTTTCCAGCAAGGTTAATTTTTGTTAAATTCAAAATTAAAAGGGAATGTGTATTCTGTTTTTTCTAATTTTTTTTTTAATTTTTTTAAGTTCTTATTTAATCTAATATAATTATGTATTTTCAGATTTTTCCTATATTTTTAATTTTAATAGGTAGAAAGTAACACGCATACATACATGAATTAATTTAATTACATAAATAATAATATTTTTAGTTTGGAGCCAGACGTAATTATAACTGATTATGAAATGCTTTAAAAAAAGTTTTTAGTTAAGTTAAATTACTTGGATACTGGTTCCACTGCACCCAAGCAATTCGCCGAAACCTCAAAACAAAATTTAAAAATTTATCAAGGTTTAAAATGTGACGCCGGAGGCATTATAAATGCATTTAAAAATTCTGGCGCTACAATTATTGCCAGCAAATCAAATTGATATTTCTTTTAATCTATTAAATGATAATGGGAATAAATTCAAACGATTTATTTCTTATTTTGAAAAACAGTGTTTAAAGAAAGTAAAACAAAAAGAAACATATATTTTTGGTGCTGAAAAATAATTTGAACTTTTATATTATATTAGGAAAAAGTTGTAAACTTTTTGATTTTTAAGGCAGAAATCCGAACAATATCTGCCGTTGAAGCTTACAAAGGTGTTCCCGGACGCATGCTCAGAAATGTTCTACAATTATTGTAATAGATAATATTAAAGTATTTTCACAGTGTAACTTTAAAAGTTTTATGAATTTTGGCATATTTCCTTTTTCTTTAATGAATGACGTTTAATTTAATAAAATTATAATTAGAAAAATATAAATTTTTTGTTTTTTTTTTAATTAAATTTTATTTGCGAGTAAAATAAAACTTTGAATCCAACTCTAAAATACCTCTTAATTCAGAAACTCACCTATATATATGTTATATATATTTATATATATATATATTTTTATATATATATATATTTATATAAATATATATATTAATTTATATATATATATAATTAATTTAATATTTATTTATATATTTAATTTATATATATTTATATATATAAATATATATATATATATATTTATAAAATTTATATATATATATATATAAATATATGTATATATATCTATATATGTTATATATATATAACAATATTCTGGAAAGGGTATACCCTGATTTCGAATACAACTCTAAAATTCCTCATAATTCAAAACCTCACATAATATACAAGTATATATATACATATATGTAAGTATTCTGTGAAAGGTGAATCACCCTGATTTTGAATCCAACTTTAAAATAAGTTTTTTTCACTTCTCGTATACCTACGTTTTTCTTCAAAACTTTAGCATCTGCGCGTTACGAACTCTTAAATCGTACCGCAATTAACCGACTAGAAAATAGGAAAAATTTCTTGTAAAATAATGTATAATTTTAATTACATTTAAAATATAATTTCTTGTATTAATTGTTCATAATAATTTATTATCAATTATAATTTTAATGGATAATAATTTAAGGTTCATAAATCATAACGAACTATCTGCGTAAAACAAAACATGAACTAGCTGCGTAAAAAAAACAGTGCCCAGTTAGTTTATTTTGCTTTCGGCAGTTAATTTGTAGCGCCTTATTTAACAACATTTTTTTTATTCAATAACAATCAATGAATTAATCGTAAAAATATGTACATTTGTACATACATCCATACATAATAATATGTATGTACATGATTAATTTTTCTATTTAAAAATATTAGAAGTAAAAAATAATAAAAACTGCATACAAATACAAAACAAACATAACATTAATATTGAATCTGCTAATAAAAAATGTATCTTTTGAATTTTGCGTCACTAACAAGAGAATATACATATGCATAGATATATAAATTTTTAGAAACATAGAAAAGGTAAAAAAACAAAAAAAAAAAGTTCATATAATGCATATGGCGGAATATAATATTTATGAAATTTGAACTTAGACAAATACAGACATCACGCTAAAAAAATATTTACGGGCTTCTACGCCTCGGAGTAGTGTATATTTACAAAAATCTCGAGTACATTCATGTATGCGATCGGTAAAAATATGAAATATGTATATACTAAAAAAATTTATATGGCAATAATTAATCTTGTCGGCGAAGAAAAGTTTTACTATATTAAAAACATGGATTACTTACGGAAAATAAATTAACTACAACTAGGTGGGAACCTGGCAGAAAAGTGTGTTGAATTCAAAAAAAACTTTTTTCTCACCTGCATTGGAGATTTCATCTAAAACACCAGAAGTTCAAGTTGCAATATTTCAGGACTTCAATTGAACTTTTCAAAACATGTTTGAGTAAATGATAAAAAGTATCTCCAAAGAGACAAAAATGCATTTGATAGATGGTTATTTTTACTGCTTGGTTAAAAAAAATGGTGTATTCAAGTCCTTTCGATTTTATACAAGAAACCAACAAGAAACGTTCCAATAATTTTTCTTGGAGTTAAAAAACTTGTGGTTTTAAGGACAATGATAGAGTAGTACGCATTGTCCTTGGTATATATGACAAAACCTGCAAAAAAAGTTACTGCGAATTACTGGCTTAGATTTGAAGGAAACTGTAGATATATGCCAATCACATGAGTCATCTATAAAACAAATGAATGAAATGCAGTATAGATCAAAAGTAAATATATATAGAGTAATAATCCCAAAATTTTAAAAGATATGATTCGTATACTAGAAATAAAAATTATAATGTAATCAAAAATAATAACAAAAAATAGTGGTAGGGCACTTATTTTAAACAAATTGCTAAATTAATTAGATTTGTAAATACAAACCAGTAGCCCACTTTATCCCAAGTCAAACGGATAAGTTGCCGAAAAAATAGTGAGAATCGCGAAAAATTTAATTAAAAAAACCGAAGGTAAAAATAACAAACTATGGCTAGCGGTTTTTTAATACACAAATACTCCTATTAAAACCCTAAGTACGTTGTTGAAATACTAATGGGTCGGAAAACAAGCTCTTTCTTACCGTGTAAAAACAAATTATTTAAAATAAATAAAAATATTCACAACGAAATAATAAGAGTTAACGATAAAAATAACACAAAGAACAAAAACTATTACGATTTACATGCAAAGAGCAAATAATATAAACTTTATATTATTTTAGCAAAAAGCTTTAAACATTTCGGTTTTTAAGCCAGAAATCAGAACAACATCTGCGTTGAAGCTTACAATGGCATGCTAAAAAAGCAAGGGAATTTATTTAAATTTGTTAAAAATATAAGGGAAGAAGAATTCCACAAAGCAAAGAAATTTCAAACTGTGGGAGTAATAAAAAAAATAAATATGAGTACAAACAAAAATAAAAAAAAAGAAGCTAGAATTATTAGTAAATAAAAAAATTTCATAAATAGGATTATAATATAATATAAAAAAAACGGTTTCTTTAAATTATTGAATAAAATTTGTATAATAACAGCAATATCAGTGACAATGAGTTTCTTTAAGTAAAGCGGAAAGTGGATCTGACTCTGTGGAATTCAGCCAATCGAATCCAATTGTAAATCCATGCACTATTTGTTTTGAGAATTCATGTAATTAAGTTCTTTTAAAATTATAATTAAAAAAATAAAAATTTTTTGTTTATATTTTTGATTAAATTTTAAATAAAACTTTAAATCCAACTCTAAAATAACCCGTAATTCAGAATCTCACTTATATGCATATTTATTTTATTTTATTTCATTTTATTAAACAAATCCAAAACAAGGTCGTTACAAAAACATTCTTAAATTAATGCTTATAATTAAAATTAAACAAAACAATGACTTAAAACTAAATTTATAATAACTTAAATCTTAAGAAAAGTTGATTTATTATTATTGTTATCATTATTTTTTTATTTAAACTAATTTTACAACTTTATTTTAACAAAAAAATGAAATATGATATCTGTACAGATATGTACATACATATAATGATAAGCAATTTAACATTTTATGTATTAACTTTTGTAGCAAATTAAACGTAAATAAATATCTCATTATTACGTAGAAGTAAAATTAAAAAAAAATAAATTTTTTTTATTAACATTACTTAAAAGCCTTAAATTACGATTTATAAAATGTACAAAAAAAATGATCTAAATAAAAAATATATACCGATTAGTTGTATTATAATGCAATACAATAAATGTGTTATGTTTAAAATATCATAATTAAAAAAAAAAATGTTTTTGCTTAAGTTAGAATTAATTGTCTAAGGTCATTAAATTGGAAAAATGTAGTTGTACAATGTGTTTGAAAGTATTTCTGGAAATAGATGTAGAATAGAGATGACTAATTTTGTTAAAAGTAGTACAACATCTATTGATGGGTTCAATTCTACCGTACTCTGTATTATGTTTGTAATCCATTAAAAATTTAGTATTTCTAGTTTGCCTAACACTATCGTTAAGTTTAAACTTGTTATTAAGAGATTGGATAGAAATACTATTATTCAAAATATCAAAAGTAAAACATGATGACAATAATTGTCTACGTAAAGATAAAGAAAGCAAGTGTAATGAATTAAGTCTTGTAGTGTAACTAGGTAGATTAGCAAAATCAAAAGGGTTATATTGATTCCTTAATGCAAATAAAAGAAATTGCTTTTGAACTGATTCGATTCTATTGGAATGAACTGCAAAGGCTGGATCCCAAACAATGTTACCGTATTCTAAGATGGATCGAACTAGGGCACAATAAGCAGATTTTGTAACAGCTAAGTCGCTCTTCTCTTAATGAAACCTAAAATCTTATTAGCCTTTGAAACTATTAGTGAAGATTATAATTAAGATTATTATCGAGAAGAATTCCTAAATCAGTAATGCTAAAAACCCTTTCAAGAGTTCATATATTAACCCTTTCTAGTAGTCATATATTAAAGAAAACTGTTTTCATGTAAAGCCAATAACCTTAGATTTCTGTATGTTGAGTTTTAATTTATTTGACGTGAACCAAGCTTGTAACGCTGATAAGCTTGATTGAAGTTTAGTTGCATCAGAATTATCTTTAACCGCTTGTTATATTTTTAGGTCATCAGCAAACGAAATGTGAGGTATATTGCTTAAATATTCCGAAAGATCTGAAATAAAAACATATGGCTACCTTGCGGTACACTCGAAGTGATCGATGGTGTTGGATAATACACCGTAAAATTTAACATTTTGAGTTCTTTCTGAAAGATAAGAATTAAGCTACTCAAGATATGAACCCGAAGTGCCAAATGTTGTTAGTTTGTTTAGCAAAGTGAAGTGATCTACACGATAGAAAGCTTTGCTAAAATCAGTGTAAATTGCATCAACTTGATACCCTTTCTCCATTTGACTCAGAATTTCAGATGTATAAACCATAATGTTCGTTGTAGTTGAACGACCTTTTCTGAAGCCATGTTGTTGTTCATTTAGTTTTGCATTTATGATAGGTGTAATTCTATAGGGTGTTCAAAATTGAGGTATCATTTTAATTTTAATAAAAAAAGACTTTTTTTTTGAAATATTAAATATATTTTTATTTTAATTTATTACAAATAGGTTCCGGTTAATAATGAAAAATTATGTCGGCCAAGTGGCCCCCTCTACTACTTCGGCAGGCTTCCAATCTTTTACCAAAATTCTGAATCACGTTGTTCAATAAACTGTTCTCAATGGTTGAAATCTGCTCGATAATGTTGTTTTTAAGCTCTTGAATTGTTGTGGGATTATTGCTGTACACTTTCGATTTCACAAAACCCCACAAAAAAAAATCCTTGGTGGCCACATCACTCCTTCTCTACGAGAAATAATGCGATCTTCCAACTTTTCCTTCAAAAGATCCATTGTTTCTCTTGCTGTGTGGCAAGTGGCACCGTTCTGTTGAAACCACATATTCTCTACGTCCAAATCATCAATTTCTCGCCACAAAAAGCTTCGGATCATCTCCCTGTAGCGATTTCCATTGACCGTAATCGCATTTCCATTTGCGTTTTCAAAAAAATATGGTCCGATGATTCCTCCTGACGAAAAACCACACCAAACCGTAACTTTTTGTGGATGTACTGGTTGCTCTAAGATAACCCTTGGATTCTCTTCATCCCAAATGCGGCAATTCTGTTTATTGACGTAGCCATTGAGCTGGAAATGAGCTTCGTCGGTGAAGATTATTTTGTTAAAAAAATTCTCATTTTCTTCTTGTTTTTCGATTGCCCAAGAAACGAATTGCCGACGTAATGCATGATCAGTTGGTTTTAATTCTTGCGTCAGCTGGATCTTATAAGTCTTTAAATGGAGATCACGATGCAAAATGTTGAATAATGTGGATGGTTTGATGTTTAATTGCTGCGAACGATGACGAATGGAAGTTTTTGGATCTTCTTCAACACTTCTGCTCACAGCTACTACATTCTCGGTTGAACGGCCAATACGTTGATAAATATTGCCTCTGTTATGAAGAACAGATCCAGTTTCTAGAAATTTATCAACCATCAGCTTGATGGCTCGATTTGTTGGAGCATTTTCTCTACCAAATTTTGTTCGAAATTTCCTAATTACATCTTGAAAAGTTTTACCATTTTCAAAAAATGTTGTAATAACAAAAACACGTTGTTCCTTCGTGTGACGTTCCATATTAACTAACCGGAATGTATTTAGAATATACCTAAAGAAACCTCGTATAAAAATTCCAGGTAGAAAAAAAATGGCGGCAAAATCAAAATGATACCTCAATTTTGAACACCCTTTATTAACGACAATTTTTTCAAATAATTTAGGTATAGTCGAAAAGATTGCCATACCAAATGCGATAATTTTTCACCGATGCTCTATCCCCTTTTTAAAAAAAAAGGGTTAAGTGGGAGGATTTCCACTTTTGCGGGAAAATCCCAATTGAAAGTGACTTATTGAAAATAAAATGAATAGGGAAGATTAGACTGTGAGAGCAATTATGTAAAAAGATTGGAGGAATTAAGTCCGAACCAGCACCCTTTTTTATGTCTAGGCTCAAAATTGCTTCAAGAGTATCATTTTCAGAAAGATACACGTCTGTAAATAGCAAATTTGAGCTATTAGATAAGAAGTTAGTCGAAGTGATAACTGGTGCTGTTGGACGATAAACTTGTTGAAAATGATAAGAAAAAAATTTTCAAATTTCTATTGGGCAATCAGAAACGACATTGTCTTTTGACATAATTGAGTTGGGATACCCTAATAATTTTCGTTTTGTGTTAACAAAACCAAAACATTTTTTAGGATCAGTAACAAGTTTGTTGCCAATATCCATGACATAGTTTTCATATGCTGCATTGGCTTTTTGTTTAAATTCGATAGCAAGTTGTTTATACATATTCAATAATTCGTCGCTTGGTGCTTGATGGTGTTTAAGTTTTTTGTATATTTTATTGCGCCGATTTCTCAAGTTCCTACGATCTCTATCTAACCATGGTTCTGTTGTTTTATGCCTTTTGCAAATTTTAGGAACAAAGGCATCAATAATTTGAAACAGATTTCAGTAAAATATAGAGATTAGTAAATTGATATCCTGTTGTACTAACAGTTCGTCCCAAGTGATTAATGACAAAACATAATTAATACTTTGATAATGCAGCATTAAAAAAATCGTATACAATTTCATTATTGTAAGATTTGGCCAAGAGTGGGATAGAAGTGGAGAAATCGAAAATAAGTGCGTTATGATGAACAGAGTTGGTAAAAAGATTATCAACATCATCAGAGAGTTTAACCGACACTCTATCATATGCATTTGAAAATGCAAAATCTAACCTTTTATTATTACTATTAGAATAATTGATAATTTGTTGTAAATCATTACCGTAGAATTCGCTAATAAGACCGAAGTCAATTTCGTTATGAAAGTTAACCGGTAATAACAAATTATCAGCGTCGTCAGCAATAAAAGAAATAGAAGGATGATTAAAATCGCCAAACACAAAAATTGGTCATCCTTATTCATTTCTGAAATAATATTGTGATATACACTATAAAAATCAGAAAATGAGGAAATGTCAGAGTTCGGAGGGAAATAAACAATACCTAGGTATAAATTATTTATGCCTAATTTTATTTTAACAAATAGGTAATCGAAAGATTGATGCGTACCAGTGATTAATGGTACACTAGATAAGTTATTCTTTACAGCAAGTAGAACACCACCTCCTCGCGAAAAAATTTGCAGATAGATAATCACGATCCTTTCTGTAAATGAACCAATTACCATCAAAACTTTCCTCGTTTGTAAACGAATTGTTGAGCCATGTTTCAGTTATAACAAATACACTAAAATTACATGACTTGGCATCAACAAAAAGCTTTTTGAGCTTGCCTTTCATACCACTGCAATTGTGGTAAAACCTTTTAATGTGAGATAAACTCTCACGAGATTGATTCAAATGATTGTAGTAGTTGCTATTGCAATGACTACGATATATATATATCTATCTACGAGATATATATATTTATCTACGATATATATATATCTGTTTTGGAAAAGTGCATACCCTGATTCCGAATCCAACTCTAGAATTCCTCATAATTTAAAACGTTACATAAAAATAAATATGTACATTTATACATGCATCGGTACATAATAATATGTATGTACATATTCTGTTTTCCATCCAAAAGTAGTAGAATTAAAAAATTATAGCAAGTAAATGTAACAGTAAATCGATGCAACAAACTCATTAATACCCTACATCATTAATACCCTACATAATTCGAATTAATTAAAAATCCATAAGTTTTGGGGCAGCTGCTTGAACCGCCTCCCTTTGCTTCCTTATTCAACTCGAATTTCAAGAATGTAAGAGAGGCATGCTTTAACCTTGTACAAAATTTCAACTTTATATCTTCATTATTTTCGAAGATATGCTTGTTAGGCCTCAGGAAGCGTGTATCAGCTATCCGAATCGCCACTTCAATTCATCTCAAATTTCAGAGACCTAGAGGAAACATTACAGAACACTCTTGATAGATTTGGAGAGAACTACTGACGTAGATTTGGAATGTAGATATATGCAAAGCAAATAAGTCATCTATCAAATAAATTAATGAAATGCAGTATAGAGCAAAAGTAAATATATATAGAGTAAAAATCTTTTTTATATCGACCTTGGTATAAAAAAATTAAAGTTGAGTTTAATTTGATGAAATTCAAACTAGATGCTGGTACTAATATTAGCGTTGTACCAATATTGGCGTTGTATATTGCGTAATCGAAAAATATTCTAATCAAAATTTTAACAACCTACAACTGTACAGTCATCAAGACAATACTAACGGCAAGAATGAATTGCATTTTGAAAAATATATTTTGTAATTTAAAATTTACTATTGTTGAAGATAAAAATTTTATCCCAATTTTAGGATTAAAAAAATGTATTAAATTAAATTTAATTCAAAGAATTGTCATGTTAAAACTTGAAAATAAAGTTATAATTTTGAAAAATATGAATATGTTTTAAAGAGTTGTTGTACAAAAGCTGAATAAATAAATTAGAATTTGTTTAGATGCTAAAAATTTAAATCGGCAATTAGAGAAAAATATTTTATAAATAAAAAAAAATATTTTTTTTCCTACATTCCAACATTTGCAAACAAAAAAGTATTTCTCTGTATTTGACTGTAGAGAATATTTTTTTCAAATGAAACTGGATAGCGAGTCAAAAAATCTATGTACCTTAAGTACACCCTTTTAGCTTTGTAGATACAACAGGTTACCCTTCTGTTTTAAAATTGCGCCAAAAGTCTTTCAAAATGCAAATGAAAGAGTTTTTGTTAACAGTTAAACTATTACTAGACAGAGCACGAACACAAAATGTGAAGTTAAATGCAAACAAGTTTCAATATAAACAAACAAAAATTAATTTTTTAGGTCATGAAATTTCAGATCAAGGTATTTATTTATTTATTTGACTCATGCTTAACTCAAACAGGTTACAAAGAATAATCTGTCAAAATTTCAAGTTTCTAACTTAAACCGTTTAGAATATAGAAGGGTTAAAGGATTTTGCAAAATTTGAGTTTCGCATAACGGTAAATTAAGACACCGTATGCCACAAATATATATTTATTGTATATATACTTTTAAAGCTAATAAAAGTAGTAATCGTTTGCCGTTTTCATATACAACTTGTGCTATAACAATTTAAATATAGAGCTTTTTTGAACCTTTGGGGAGCTGTAGCTCCGTAACGGGTGGGGCTACAAAAAAAAGTTTTAAAAAATAAATTTAATATTTTTGTGAGATCTATCAGCACTTAAAATTTCATAGCTCTATTTCAAAAAAAATGTGGGGATCTAAAAGTTAGGTGTTCGAGAGCTACCCTAAGTTTTGGTCGGAACTCAACCAAAAAAAATAGGGAACCTGCAAATTACTCCTAGAATATTTTGTGTAAATTTCAAGATTCTAGCTTTCTTAGTTTTTGAGTTAGCGTGCTGACGGACGGACGGACGGACATGGCTCAAAAGTCTTAGAATTTTTTTCTGATCCGATCCATACCTTTGAAGGTATATCTAGCTCGCTTATTTCGAGGTGTTACAAACGGAGGAGTAATTTTATTATACCCGATCCTATCGTACGGGTATAAAAAGGACAAATTTGAAGTGAAGAGTATATATGTATACATACATAGTTTTATAAAATACGATTTGTTACATTTATTATAACAGTCATAATTAAAATGATTTTCTAAATGTTCATGTAACTAAAACTAAATATTTAACTAAAACTTTGTATTCACTAAAATATTTAATAAATTTATTTTCTAAACTATCAAAATCACCTACATAAAATTTTCAATTAAAATACATTAGATTAAAATATATTTTTCATATTCAAATTTCAATAAACAAATTACAACACTTTCGACTATTACTTTTTTATTTAATTTGAAAAAATTTCAATTAACAATTTAAAATATTTTCGATTATTACTTAAAGTTTCGTCTTTAAAAATACATTGCGATTCAAATTTAAATATTCCTATACTTTGTATTATAATAATACATAGACACAGTAACAAAGTTACTCCTCTAAAAAGCATTTTAAAAATACATATTACCATAAAGAAACTATACTATATAGAGAACTCTCATAGAACAAAAATATTAAGCATTTTTCTACGATTTTGAAACATCCCATTGGGATGATTATTTTGTGTGACTGTATTGTATACTATAGTAATAAAGTTAAGTCTCAATACAACAGAGAAAAGAAGTAGAAATAGAAATGCATAGGCAAATAGTGCAAATAAGCACATATATATACATAAAAAATAAAAATGTATGCATGTTTTTAAATGAATTTTTTTTTGAATAATGTTCGTATATATGTAAATATGTATTTTGTAAGTATATATATATTTTTATAAATTTTTTTATTCGAGCGGACTTTTTTTTTTCTCTTTCTTGTTATTTTTGTTTGGTAATAAAAAATTTAAGGGAGCATATTTATTAAAGTGCTTAAAAGTGCAAAACTAAATTTATAAATGTACACTTATTATTTTTTTTGTATTTTCAATGGTCCCGCTACTTGAATTTTGTAGAAACTATGAATTGTCTTGGATAATTGAATTTAGTTATTTAGTATATTTTTTTTGTTTAATGTTTTTGTTATATGTTTTGTAACATTAATATTATGTTAATTAATTCAACTAATGTAATTTTATTTTATATCTATTTATTTTTTTTTATTGTTTTAGCTTTTAATTTTTAAAAACTTAAAACTTTAAAAACTTTATTTTTTCTGTTCTAACTTTTTTATTTTTTTCTTAATATATATGCTTTTCTAAAATCTTTTAAAATACTAAAAATCAAATCAAAAAACTTAAATTTAACACTATTGCTTACTAAATTTTAAGTAAATACATATTAAATTTTACACTGTGCTTTCAAGTGCGACTTTTTTATACTACATACATCTCTTTCAAATAAAACGCTTTCAAATCAAAAATATTTTCGAAGCATATATCACATTTACATATTTTCATTTTTCAAGGATGTACCTATGTATATGTACCTATGTATATTACATTATACGCGTATGCATATTACAGTATGCATTGGTAGTGGAGTAAATTTAGATAAAGTGAAATTGAAAAAGTGGTCAAAAAATTTTGTTCTAGATGAGTACTCTATATATATAGTATAGTTTCTTTATGATATTACCTAAATAATATTTCGTTCATTTTATCTCTTACAGTAATTTCAATAACAGAATGATTTTGAAAGGAAGTAACATATATTTGAGCTACTTTTACTAATTTTTTTAGGCAGTTGTAAAAAATGTTTTTGTTTGTTTAGGTAGTTGTAAAAAATGCATTAATTGTGTAAAAAAAAGTGGCCCATCTTATTGTAATAAATTGATAATCTTTGATTTTAAATAAATATTTCAATTTCAATGGACCAATTTCAATTATCATGTAACTTTATATACTTTCTTATGTAATAAGGTAATAGTCAGATGGTAATTTATATTCTTAGTCGAGTTTATAAAAAGCCAAATTAAAAATTTTTAAACTATTCGTTATCGTATCTTCAAAAAAACAATCGAAATTAAAATAAAATTATTTTTGAAAGACAAAATAACAGTGCATTTTCTTTTAAAACCATTAAAATTTACCGTGCGTAAATAAATATTTTGTAGGGCACAAAACATTTGGTTTGGCTTTTCTCTTTTCTTTTTTTTCAAACATTCAATTTTACAGCGTGTAGATCGATAATTTGTAGTGCATAAAGAAAAAACATTTTTTATATATATTTTGTAGTGCACAAAATATTTATCATCCGAGCAGATGGAACACTTTCGTAGCCAACCGTGTGTCTGATATTCATCAACTTGTTGGTCAAAATATATGGGGTCATGTTCCGTCAAAAGAAAATCCTGTAGATTGTGCATCTAGAGCACAACATGTTTCGGAACTTCTGAGTGGCCCTTAAAAGGGAATATCGTAGAAACCGACCATGAATAAGGGAAGATGAAAACTTATTGTAACATTACATCACAAAAGTCAAATAGCGAGTTTATGATTCTGATTAACAATTATTCATCATATGATAAAATAATTAGAGTAGCCACTTACGTATTACGATTCATAAAAAATATCAGAAATAGAAATGCAAGATTAACAACTCCATATCTAACAAACCGTGAAATGGAGATCACAGCAATCCATACAATTAAAGTGATTCAAGAAAATGATTTTAGTAAAGAAATCAGAGCACTGTCGCTAAAACCAACAATATCAAGCAAGAGTAAATTAATGAAACTAAATCCATTTTTAGATGATAATCGAATTTTAAGAGTTGGTGGTCCTTTACAGAATGCACATTTAACTTACAATGAAAAGTTTCCTATAATTCTACCCGATAAATCTCGTTTAAGCAAATTACACATTGAAACTTTACACGGCGGACCACAATTGCTCATGCGTTATCTCATATGGAAGTTTTGGATCATCAACGCTAGGAATACAATACGATTTATTGCTCACAAATGTTTGCTTTGTTACCCGCAAAACGCAGAATCACAAAGTTAATTGATGAGTACATTACTTCCACTCGGCTATTCGCTTGTTCCGGTTTAGATTACTGTGGTCCATTCGAATTAAAAATGCATAATAAACGAAAACCACCACATTACAAAACTTATGTTGCACTATTCATTTGTATCAAAGTAAAAGCTATTCATTTAGAACTAGTTACTGATCTTACCGAAAACGGATTCATTGCTGCATATAAATTTTGCTGCAAGAAGAGGCAAATTCTACAAATTATACTGTGATAATAGTACAAATTTCGTTTCAGCCAGCAAAGAACTCGCAAAGCAATATAAGTTAATAAAATCACAACTGGGATTCGACTCAAATTTCGAAAATGACGGAATAGAATTTAAATTCATTCCACCAAGTTCTCCATATTTTGGTGGCCTTTGGGAAGCTGGAGTTAAATCCACAAAAACGCATTTTATAAGTATAAAGGAAATTCCACTTCTACATATGTGGAATTTTGAACCATTTTAACCCAAATTGAAGTTTGTTTGAATTCGAGACTGTTATGCCCAATGGCTCAGAAACCTGATAATCTCAGCATGCTAACTCCCTCGCATTTTCTTACCGGAGATGTACTAATGACACCACCTGAACCACTTTTAACGAACATAAATAGAATAAAACTAGATTGGTGGCAATGTGGGCAAAATTTAGTATAGAAACAGCGTTGTAAATTGTTAGTTAAACGATATAATATCGCAAAACATGATCTAATGCTGGTATACGATGAAAACCTACCCCCTACTGAATGGCTGTTAGACCTTGCTCTCGAAACGCATCTCGGCTCTGACGGTCTATGTCGTTACCGTTAAAACTAAAACCGCGTTACTTAAATGAGCGGTCACCAAATTGTGCGTACTACCGTTTGATAACAAAGAAATTGAAGACGATACTAATACTGATTAAAATATGAATATAATAACATTTATCACCTATACTTATGGCTAATACATCTATACTTTTACAAAACTTTATGCACCTTATAATAATAATGCTTACTCAAATTTTATTATTTTCTTTTATATGCCAACCTGGACATGATGAGCTGATTTGATATTCAACATAGTGCTTGTTATCATTGTAGGTTGCAATTTAACCATCCAGAGTACCATAATCTAAAATAATGTAAATCAAGTCTATTAGTTCAAATATATAATACCGTGTGAAAATGGGAATGACACATCAAGTTTTACTGATCTTTGCCTTTCATCTGCCATGAAATGCCAAGGGGGCAGAATGTTTGGTCTTCAACCTAAAATCAAAATATTCACAAAGAATCATAATTTTACGGTTAATACAATTACGAAAATATAATGGTTATTGGTTATACTTATATTAACATCAGCAACTGACCAAAATGCTATCAGTGGATCCGATATCTCTTTTGGACATCAAAAACTGCAATTAATTAAAATTTTAGAATTTAATAAATATATAAATAAATTGGTGGGGTGTCATAAAGCCATATAGTGTTGTGCCTCATTCGATTAAAAATACTTTAAAAGAAAAACTATTAAACTCTAGAATCCAATCTAAAATCCCTCTTAATTTAAAATCTCGCATATACATATATGTAAATACTTTGAAAAAGGAGAAATATCCTGATTTTGTAACCAACTCTAAAATCCGTCCTAATTCGCAATCTGTTTTATACATAATATATGTAAATATTCAGGAAGAAGGAAAATACCCTGATTTTTTAACCAACTCCAAGATACCTCTAAGTCAAAATCTCGCATATATATATATATATATATAAATATATAAATATTCTGGAAAAGGGCAAATACTCTATTTTGTAAACATAAAACCCTTCTCAATATCACATAAATTATTCAATATTTTCCATAGGTTTCAAACAATTTTCTATCATCCTCATGGCGAACTTCGCCATTATTATTTTTCACAGTCAGAATATTTTTCGTATGAAAATTTGACCCCTTTTTTCTACCCCCTGATTTCAAATTCTTTGTTCTGTAAAAATGAGATACAAAACTTATTACAAAATAAAGGTTATGATTTTCCAGGTTCTGCCTATATATGTATCTATTTGGAGGAATTTTATATTTGGTTTCGAAACTAGGGTTGTCCGTTTTTCCAGAATTTTTACATTTTTTATTTTTATTTTTTTTTACGAGGGTTGGTGGAAAACTCGAAAGTCACCAAGAGGAACTGCACGTGCTTCCTAAAGGTAGTGTTGGACTTTAACCAACCAAAACCACCCCCCTTTTAAAACCGAACTTTAGGATGGAACCTTTAATACGAATGTACAGTTTGGTTTTGGGGATAGGGATGTGGGAAGGATAATTGGGGAAATTGGTATTGAGAAATCTGGATTATGAGGGATAGGTAGGAATTTGGAGGGGCATTTTGAAGAAAGATGTTAATGTTCTTCTTAAACTTAAGTAAATCGTACACATATAAATTACCAACCTTAGGGAACACATGTGATGGTATATGATTCCACAAACGGGACGTGCGCATGACAATCGAATTTCCATAAGCTGTATTTCGCCATCTTGATAACTCAACATGGTAGGGATGAGCATCTGTTGCCCTTCTTGTTTCTCGTTGGAAAACTTTGAGTGGAGGCATTAATTGTTTAATTTCTTTAGAACAAGTGTTAATCCCTACGAAATACCTAGAAAACAAGGTCAGTGACCCAACTGTGCGACGATGGCTAAGTGAAGTGAGCATAGAAGTTACACTGGGGTCGTTAATCAAACGAATAGCTCTGTTTTGCACATTATCTAAATAACCCAGTGCTGTTCAAGGCACTGCAGGCCAAATGTGTGCATTATACTCCATTTTTGGCCGAATGTACGTTTCATAGATATTGAGAAGATCAGATGCGGAAAAGTAAGTTTTGCAGCGATACAAAAAACCAAAACATTTAGCTGCATCCTTAGCTATACCAAAAATATGATTTGACCAAGTCAATTTCTGTTTTAACCCGACGCCCAGCATGTTTAAATCCGTTGAATGCCGCAAGACTTCTCCCTGAAATAGTAGGTTAGGAACGGTAGTGGCTATTTTCTGCGAGATCAGGCAGCATTGTGTTTTTTTGGTATTGAACTCAACTCTATTGACTTCACCCCATTTTTGAATTTTTGCGAAATCGTTATTTAGCTCACTAATAGTGAAATTTTTTGCTGTTGTATTAATCTGGTGATTAATGTTACAGCGGCTATGAAATTCATAGGAAGCTACAAGGGTGCTGTCGTCTGCGAAACTATGGATCGGATTGGAGGTTAATGAGAGTAGGTCACTGATAAATATTAAGAAGAGAGTTGGGGATAAAACTGATCCCTGGGGCACACCAGCATTTATTTTGAATTTGTCAGATGAATATCCATCGACCAGTACACGAATCGTGCGATTCGAAAGGAAATCTCCAATCCATTTTAGAAAGACCCTACCTAGACCTAATGCTTTGCACTTTGCCAATAGAGCATCGTGCCAAACTCGATCGAAAGCATTAGAAATATCAAGAGCCACAACATCAGACTCACCAGAATGGTGAAGGTTGATGTTTAGCTTCTCACAAAGATAAGTCATGAGATCACCGGTTGAACGACGGCCTCTGAACCCGTATTGACGATCATGAAGCAAACCTTTGTGATCCAGGTATTTCAGAAGCTTTTGGTTTACTATTTTCTCCATTACCTTGGAGAGGACTGAAGTTATAGCAATAGGGCGGTAGTTGGAGGGATCGCTTTTATTACCTTTTTTGGGAATTGGGAAAACATGTGCAACCTTCCATTGGGTAGGATGAAGACCCGAAGTGAAGGAGAGGTAGAAAAGGTTGCGCAGAGGTTTTGAAATACTGGAGTTGGTATTTTTAAGCACCATGGTGGTTATACCATCTGGACCGGCTGACTTATTTGTATCATGATTCTTTAAGATTTTCATCACTGCCCGCGTCCTAAAGTAAATTTTACCGAAGGAGCAGCCAGCTCCTGGAACAGAAGGTGGCATCTGAGCTGACTGTGACAGTGTCGAAGTGAAGGCGAACTGCTTGCCAAATAAGTTCGTCTTCTCTTTAGAATCTGATACAGTTCTGTTATTTTTATCAATAAGTGGTGGAAAGGAAGACCCTCTAACGTCTTCCTTTAGACTTTTGGCAAATGACCAAAAAGATTTGCTATTCTTAGGCATGTGGATTATTTTACGTTTCAACTTGTGGTTGAACAAGAGTTTTTGCTTATTGATAACTCTCTTGCATCTGTTTCTCACCGCTATATAGCTGGCCCTGTGGGTCTCCGACCTATTGTTTTGATACAGTTTAAAAGTCTCCTCTTTTTTAGAAATGGCTTCTTTGCAAATACGATTAAACCAAGATTTGGGACTCCTCTTAACAGATTTCATGAAATGAGGGATGAATAACCTCATTCCAAGCAAAATAGTTTCATTAATCGTATTTGCAGCAAAGTTAACATTTCTGTTGCGGAAGCACAATGACCAATCAAAGGCTCTAAAAAAATTGGTAAGGCCCTCCCAGTCAGCATGGCTGTGACGCCAAACTAATTTTTTGGGAGGGAACCTTTGCTTGGAGATTGGGCTTACCCGGAAACTAGTGTGAACCAAACAATGGTCGGAATTACCCAGGGGGCAACTAACTGAAACCACATATTTTTCAGAGTGTGTGGTGAGAAACAGATCCAAGAGACCTTGATGATCTGCACGGTCCGGGATCCTAGTGGGATTTTGCACAAGTTGAGAAAGGTGGAACAGTGTGGAGAATAGTTCAACTTGTTTCCCAATTGAGTTTTGACTCGGGGAGATGTTGCTAGAAAAATGAAGCCAGTCCTTGTTATGAATGTTAAAATATCCCGCCAGAACAATTTCAGTTTCTGGAGATGCGTCCAAAATTTCATTGATCTGGTTCGATAGATTTTCAATTTCCATAGCAGTTTCTTGTTCATTTGAGTTGAGTGATCTGTATAGGAAACAGAAATGTATGACATGCTTTTCAACGAGAATTTTGACCCAAATGTAATGAAAGGTTGGGCTAGAACATTTAAATTTTGGAAGTGTGTTGGAAGCGATGTCATTTTTTATATAGACGGCGATACCTCTTTTGGGTACGAAGTGTGAAATAAGTGAGTAGCCGGTAACATTAAAGTTATCATTGTGGTTACTGACTTGTGTTTCACAAAGGGCTAAGACTGCTGGTTTAATTGAACTAAGATGGCAATCTACGGCATGAAAATTTGTTTGCAACCCGCGTATGTTACAGAAATTAATATTAAAAGTGGTAATTTTGATGGAAAAAAATTAATAGTTATAAAAGAAAAGTTAAAATAATAAATAATAATATTAAAATTAAAATTGAAATCTAGTTTAAAATTAAAATCAAAAGCAAAATTAAGATGAAATCAGAGTTGAAATTGTAATTAAAATCAAAATTAGACTAAAAATCAATTTCGAAATTAACCAAGATCAAAATCTGACTTAAGATAAATTAAAGTATGTAAATTAAGTAAATAAGTATGTATAATAGAATTTAAAGCAAAAATTAAAATTAACAACAACTAAAATTTATTCAAAATTAAAATCAAAAGTAAAAGTGCACGATTTAAATAACCCGAACTTGACAACACTTTAAAATAAATTACTATCAATGTCAGTAACAATACTTTATATCAAAATTATACATTACTTTTCAATACTTTTCAATATTTTGCCTTGAGTGAGCAAATGGTTTATAACAACGTTCAGCAGTTTTTAACATACACTTTTAAGTGACCTTATTGAACGCAGGTACAACCACAGACTCACCAACAGCAAAAATTACCACCAGAAATTAATTAATTAAGTTACGGTAATTACTATGGTGGTATTAAATATCCATATATATATTCTGAAAAAAGCGGATATCCTGATTTTGTAATCAACTCTAAAATTTTTCCTAATCATTTTCTTTCGTACATATTTCAGCACCAAAGCTTTTGCAAACATGTTTCAACATCAATCAAACAACAATTATACAAAAAAAATTATATTTGAATCAGAGAATAATTTAATTATGGCTTTATAACTCAAAATGTTTTATAAAAATATGGCTTTATGAATAAATATAATAAATTATGTATAAATTAAATTTACCTTGTATATTTCTATTTGTAAATATTTTCATTTGTCAAAAATACTTTAATGTGAAAATTATTTTTTTATTGATAGTCAGTATTATCACCATTTGATTTTAACTAAACATTTCAATTTCAATTAATCAATTTCAATTAGCATGTAACTTTATATACTTACTTATGTAATAATCAGATGGTAATACGTATAGTTTTCTTTTCTTATATACTTGAGCATTATAATGTTAAGGTTAAAGAGCTTGTATTAAACGTTAATCCTAAACCGTTTAAGTCGAGTTTATTAAAAGCCAAATTGAAACTTTTTAAACAATTCGTTATCGTACGTTCAAAAAAAGTGGTCGAAATTAAAATAAAATTATTTTTGAAAGACAAGAAAACAGTGCGTTTTTTTCTTTTAAAACTATAAAATTTCACAGTGCGTAATAGATATTTTGTAGTCCACAAAACATTTGGTTTGGTTTTTCTTTCTTCTTTTATTTAAAACATTAAATAAAAGAAACATATAAAACATTAAATAATAAACATTACAGCGTGTAAATCGATAATTTGCAGTGCATAAAGAAAAAGCATTGTTATATATATTTTGTAGTGCACAAAACAAGTAAATTTTTGTAAAGGTTTATATGTGCTACCTAGAAAATTTTGCACAGTTGAAAATTGTAGACAGTTAAAGTGGATTTACGCTAACCCGATAAAATTTTAAGTTTAAAGAAGGAGACAGTATAAAATGCTTTTAAGTTTTATGAGAATTCAATGTGTATGACAAGAACAGTAAATATTATTTATCGGGGATATTCATCGCCAATATTAAAAAAATTTGGGATATTTATCGCCGATATTTAAAAAATTGGGGATATTTTATTTTATCATACTTCAATGAAGTATAATTTTAAAAATTGAGGTTATTTCGTTTATATCGGCAATACATTTTTCAGCTTAAATTTTTAAAGTGTTACCATTGTACATTTTATTTTTTCGAACGGAAACATTCAAGAGCAGTAAAAAATTTAATTGATTGACAATTAAAATTTTTTTTAAAAATCCAAAAAAAAATAAATTTTTAAATCAAAACAAATGATTGAAGAAGATAGTTTGGAGGAATTTATTTTTTTTTAAAACTTCAAAACAATTAATTTTGACATTACATTGACATTTTCCGTGTTAAAAAACATAAATTTCCCAAATAGAAATTTAGGAAATTAATTGCAGCAGTCTATTTTTTGCCATAAGTAAAAATTCAATATACTATCTCCCTCTTTAAACCTTTATAGACATACTTTGATTTTAACATTCTAAGAGATTGCATTTAACAAATAAATATATGATTTATTGAGTAAAAAATTGTTTTTATTTATATTTATATGTTACTTCGGTTCAAAACCATTCTGTTATTGAAATTACTGTAAGAGAGAAAATGAGCGAAATACAAATATTGTTTAGGATTTTAAGTAGTATGTTTACAATGCTTTTTTTAAAGGTGCTACTTTGTTACTCTGTCTGTGTATTGTATAGGAATATTTGAAATTGATTCGCAATGTATTTTGAAAGGCGCAACTTTGTTTAATTTTATTCATTTAAGTACATAGTGGCAAAAAGTAAAAATCGAAAGTGTTTTAAATTGTTAATTGAAATTAAATAAAAAAGTAGGTAATAATCTAGTGTTTAAAATTTTTTTAATTAAGTAGTAAAATGTAGAAACATTATTCAGAATGTTGCGGCTGCGACTATTTAGTGAAAGAAGGAATTCGAAAAGAACACTCATATTTTACCTTATAGACATACTTTGATTTTAACATTCTAAGAGATTGCATTTGCCTTTAGATCTGAAAAAGTATTTTTAAATGTGTAATTTTTTTGCAAGTTTTGGTATTAATTATTAAATATTTGTGTTTTTATAGAAAACATGTGGTTAAAAAACCTAGGCAGATTGGACTTAATCAATACGGAAATTTCCAACGATTACCGTGTCTGTGAAAAATATTTTACTAAAGAAATGGTAGGAAAATCAAATAAAAAATTATTAAAAAGTGCAATTCCAATTAAAGTTTTAGCTAAAGCAAGTATATCAAAAATTCAAATTATATAAATGATGTATTATTAATTGTACCAAAAAATATAACAGGTTAAATAAAAATGATAAAAATATTAAAATTTTATACAAAATTGTACATTTTACCATTTTCAGTAAACGTAAGTGAAGCAGATTTTAAAAGTAATGAATTAGATGCGGTATATTGCAGGTAAAACTTCAAAATAAATATTGAGACAAACCAAATACTAATAAAATAATTGTTTTTGTTTTTATAGGTACAGACATTTTTACGAATGCAAATGTCGGAATAAATGAATATGCAGATACTGGAGTTCAACATACAAAATTTATTGGAAAATATAATCATTTCTGGAAATTGTGGACCAACGGAAGATCTTACAATGCCAAATATTGATATAAGATATATACAGATAAAGTGAATCCAAATATTAATTTGCAATTCATTCAATTTAAAGAATATGAAAAATGTATTTTAGTCAGGCCTCCTGAAGTATTCTTTAGATAATTTAGAAAACAAATTTATTAAATATTTTAGTATAATTAGTGGAAAAAAATTTAGAATATAAATTATATTAATGTTTAAAAAATCATATTTATTATGACTGTTGTAATAAATGTAACAATTCTATTTTATAAAACTATATATTAGAGTCAGAATTCATAATTTAATAAAAAACTTATTTTAACTTTTTAGCTACAATTTATTTAAATTTATTTTGCGTTTTGCACTTTCAACACACTTGCTAATGAGATTACAAATGCCAAATCGTTTCATATCTGTTTTTTGTTTTCTTTTTAAATGATAAAATCTTATTACTATCTATTACTTTGAATTTTGTTGTTTTTGTTTTTTCGAGTAGCATAGAAAAATTTGTTCGCGTGGTGAGAGTGGCTCATCTTATTGTAATAGATAATCTTTGATTAGAATTAAGAGAAAGGAAGGTTTACTGTTTAGATTATTTTGTTTTTTTTTATTAGCATTTAATGTTTAGTAATTAATATAGTGCTGCTATTTGCTAATAACATAATATTTGAAAAGTTATTTATTTATTTATTACCTAATTCAAGCATTTACATATTACATTTAGATAACTAAACTTAATTTAAAATTAATATTAAAGTTATACAAAGTTAAATTTATTTTATAAAAAAAAATAATTTATATTTAATATTTAACAAAATTTTTAAAACAAAGTAGTTTAACAATTATGAAATTGTTTTGAATTGTGATTTTTTTATCACATCTTTACTCATGTTTATATTTATTATAGTTTTGTATTGATTCATATTCATCAACATTCTATTAATCGTCTCGTATTTGCCATAATTAGTCCTATGTCCTAATTATCAGTCCTAATTAGTCCTATAAATTCTCTAGAGTCTAGACCATCTTTTTTCAAAACCTAGCATTGAGTTTGTTTTCCTAATGATCTTGTTAATATGTGTATTAAAGGTAAGTTTACAATCAAAAGTTACACCAAGATCATTAAATTCAGTGACATTTTTATTATATTGTTATTAGAAGTGTAATTATTTGTGATTAAGTTTAAGGAGCGAGTAAATGAAATGACGGCACAGTTATCAATGTTTAAAACAAGTGAACATAAATTTGTGTGGAACTGTTCTGAATAGTCTTAATAACATAATTTACTAAGATAATAAACAATAATGGCCAAAGATGACTACCCTGTGGTACTCGAAAATTAGCAACAAAGGATGCTGAAATTGCTGTTCTGAAAAGAACACTATAGCTACGGTTGTTTATGTATGAGTCAATCCAGTTAATTAGCAAATACGCAAAACCATATTTTCTTAATTTATAGAGAATTACACTATGAGGCAGAAGATCAAACACTTTACTTAAGTCAGTGTAGACCATGTCGGTATGGCGCGCAACTTCCATTATTTTCAAAATAGTTGAAGCTAGTTCTGTAAGATTAGTTACAGTTCACTATCCATGTTGACCATTCACTATAAATTCAAAACACTTTCTCAAACTCAAGCACTTTCGGCAAACTAGATAGTTTAGCAATAGGCTTATAATTTCCAACATTACTTTTTGAGTCTTTTTTATGAACTGGCCTTATGTATGATTCCTTCCATAAATTAGGAAACACCCCAGAAGCAAAAGATTTAATTTAGATAGGAAATCGGCGCAATGCTTTAAAATAATTTCTGGGAGATTATCTGGTCCAGGAGCAGAGTTATCACCCAATTTAGTTAGATAAATCTATATCGTGGCTGGTGTAAAATTAATATTTTGAAGAGGTAAACTTGGATGGAAGACTTTCCATGATTAAAATTAGATTCATCAATATCGAAAGAAGAAGTAGAATAACTACCAGCGAAGAAATCTTTAAAATAGTTAGATATAACAATTGAGTTGTTAGAATGATCCTGTCATACAGTTGATATAGTTTGAATATTGATCGGATTTACGTTTTGAATTTACAAGATTCCAAAAAGATTTGGGATCTGCACGAAGTTTACTAATATAAGCTTCATATTTAAGACTCAGTAAGGATTTGAATATGGTAAATAAATTTAAAAAATTTTAATAAGAAATATTATCCTTCTTTTTTAAATATTCATTCCACGCTTTATTTTTTTTATTTCTAAGAGTTCTTAGTTCCATACTATGGTGGGCTTGAATTGATATTTCTATCGCGGACTCGAAGAACATACAATTCAAATCCATGATAAATTACTTCGTAAAATTTATCAATCATATTATTTAAATCACTTAAATCATTTATGTCTAGTAAAGAATTAAAATCAATTGAAAGAAAAAATTGTTAAGTATATAAAAATTAGTTTTGGAAAAATTAAATTTATATGAGATATTTAATGACGATTTATTTAAATAATTATCATGATATTGAAAACTGAAAGAGATGTTGCCGTCAATGTTATAAATGTTTAGTTACATTTACCCAGTCGGAAGTAAGAAAAAGGTCTAATTGGGTGTTTAATAGATTTTTAGTAGAAGAAACTTGTTGAAGTCCACATGCAAGCAAGCTATCTATAACTGTCGATTCGACAATAGAGGTTAAATTAGTCGGAATTTATCATCATGAAGTTACTAATTAATATTTGGCAAATTAATATCCCCACATCATATTATGAGTTCGTCAAGGTCATTTAATTTATTATTCAAAGAATCCACAACTGAGCAGAAATCTTGGTAAACTTTTATATTACTATTTGGAGGAATGTAGCAACATAGAATATAAAAATTTACAACATTTAAATCAATTTTAACTGCTATTACATCGCAGTTTATTAAATCAGGTATTTCTACCTGTGAAAAGTTAAAGTTATTCTTAACTGATACAAGAACACCTCCACCTTTTGGAATCAATAAATTATTTAAAATATCAATATCATTTTGATATCTATCTTTCCTATAAATTAAGTAGGAATTGTCAAATAATTCAAGAGAATTGATAGAAGGATATAACCAAGTCTCAGTAAGCATAAATATATCCGAGTTTAGTACTTTGGAGTTACTAAAAACTTGTGTTGTTTTAGGGCGTATCTAATCCTCTTACATTTTGATAATATAATGACAGATTACTTATCGGATCCTAATGCTTTATTGTTCATACAGTGATGAAGTTATTTTTAACTTTTGACAAGAAAAAACTTATTATAAGTTTCTCTCGATCGCTGTAAGTGATTATAGTAGTTGCTATTACAATAACTACGAAATGCTTTTAAGTCTTCTTGCATACTTTTAATGGGCACGTCAATAGACTCATGATAGTTTACAAAGAGGTCATAAAGAGCTTTGTAATTCATTGGAAGCCCTTCATTATGTAAAAGTACTAAAACGTTAGTCTTTAATTTTCCCTTGATAACACAATTATAGGAGTCGTCATGCAAGTAAGAGAGGTATAATCTTATAAGATATTCGTTCATCTCTTAATCTTGAGAGGGCATATTTTTTATCTTGTTAATTTAACAATTTTTTAGTCACTCTCACTATTAATGGCACTAAATGTTGAATGAAAGTATTATCATTTGATTGGGGAGCCAACGGTTTAATAAGGGTTTTCGTAGCACCGAGCATAAAATCCGAAATTTGTGTTGGTCCTTTAGTAAAATTATCCTACTTATGAATAGTAGTCATTTTGTTATTAGCATAGCACAGAATTAACATTATTAGCAGAAGAATTTTCTAAATATGTATTGGAAGTGTTAAGTTTTATATCAAATAAAGATGATATTTTCTGTTTCAATTCTAATATATTATTGTTATTATTGTCATTATTATTATTGTTTTTATTATTATTATTATTAGCATTATTTTTATTATTAGTATTATTATTATTATTATTATTATTAATGTTATCATTATTATTACTGTAATTATACTAGTACTATAAACAACATTAATACAATTATCATTATCGTATTAATTGGTAATTTGAGAAATTGTTATTGCAAAATCCTTTAACCCTTCTATCTTTTAAACGGTTTAAGTTGGAAACTTGAAATTTTGACAGAAGTTAGAAATAAAGTATGGAAATAAGTATGAGTCATTTCAGAAATTTTTTTTGTATCACCCCCCGTTTAAAAGCTGTAAGTGGTCAAAAACTTAAAATTTCCTATTTTTAAACACCTGTAACTTGAACACCTGTTAAAATTTTTTTGAAGGAATACATAAAAATTGAAGCTGTACTCTTATATACTCTTATTTCTGTTAACAACTTTTTTTTAATAAGGGTTACTTTATAATTGACGAAAGTGTTACTTGATTTTTTCAACTTTCTAACAAATTTTTTTAACGAATTTTTTGCATTTTGTTTTACTCGATAATTTGAAATTGTTGAGGACATAATGCGTAGTAAAAAAAAACATGTAAATAAATAAACAACATAACGGTTGCTTGAAGAATTTTTATTTATATGATATTGATATATATACATATGTACTTATATAATATCATGTTTATTTACATATCGTATATGTCACTGATGAACGAATGATAAGAGTATAGATGTATATTATATAGCGCCGTATTTACATACATATATGTATTTTATTATACTTATAAGAAATTATTCTATGAATGGAAATATTTTTAAAGAAATATTGCAATGTATTGTGATATACTTATAACAATATAAATATACTATGTGCGCATTAATATAATATAATATTTAAAATTATATTTACTATTTTGTACTAAGTAAATTTAATATACATTTACCGCTTAGTATTAAATGGTACTATAGAATATTTGAAAAAGTTTTGGATTGATAATCGTTATGTGGAAGGTTAGAATTTGCTTTTGAAGAATGTATAAAGATATAGTTTGAATATATGTACAACCCATAGTTCTAGAAATTATAAAATTCACCCAAATTATTTTAAAATACTAAAATATTAAAAAAATAATATTGTAAGCAAAGTGACAGGCTGTGAACATACTAACGGTTAGTACGGGTATCTAAGAGTTGACAAGTTGCCTTTGTATTCTTTCTCGTGAGACATCTGTATTTGTATAATACTTGTCTCGATATTGATCACAATGGCAGCTCGCAACTTAAAATTCATGACACGATTCCTCAAGTGACCGGTAGATGGCAGGGTAAACATTTATAGTACATCATAGTGGATAGCTACAACAGGTTAATCTCCTCGCTTACTGAAAGCACCTGATTCAAACTAACATACAGCCTCGGATAAGATTAAACAATAACACGGTAACGACTATTGGCGCGAAATTAAGAACACGATTTGTCAATGGAATATTAGAACTCTAAGGGAAATATCTAGACTAGCACAAGTAGATAAGGAAATGAAATTATACAAGAGGGAATTCTTGGGTTGGGTGAAGTAAGATGGGACACGTTTTAAGAGCTAAACACAACAGAAAATAATTAATTCATATACTCAGGGAGTAATAACAGGGCTGGAGCATATGGTGTAGGCCTATTTATTAATAAGCAAAGAATTAAAATTGAGGTTTATAAATTGGAAACCAGTATCTGAAAGAATTTTCACACTAAGGCTAAACTGTAGAATAAAGAGAATCACTTATTCCTATGGGATCCCAGATAAGTTAACAAGATTAGCATGTCTAACCCTGGCAAACACATCTACAAGATTGAAAGTTCAAGAGATGCTCACAGAATCTTTCAGAATAGCATAAGCAAGGAGATGCCCTACAATATGTTATAAAACAGATAGATCCTCAAGGAACTATGTTTATAAGATCAATACAAATATGGAATTTCACTGATGATATTGTAATAATTGCTAGGAATGTAAGAGAGTTGAAAGAAACATTTACACGCTTAGAGGCTGATGCTAGAAATATGGGACTGATAATTAATGAACCCAAAACTAAATACTTGGTAAAAAGCAAATCACATATATCAACACAAGATCTGAATATTAATGATTATTTGTTCGAAGGTTTAAGTATTCATCAGTTTAAGTATCCCGGGGTTGTATACAGCAAGGGTGAAGACACCGCTGTGGCAGTACGAGAAAAAATATAAGCAGCGTGTAGATGTTACTATGCATACTCTAATCTTATGAAATCCAGTCTGTTGTCAAGAAACACAAAGCTTAAATTAAACAAAACATTAATCAGGCCGGTTCTAACATACGGATGTGAAACATGGGCGCTTAAAACTGCAGATTGTAGACAATTGGGAGTATTTGGGCGTAAAATATTTCGAAGAATATATCATATCATACAGATAAAGATATAATTTCGACCTTGAACAATTGACTGAATATAGAACCATAGTAAGATTCAAAAAGCGGCAAGGTTAAGATGGATAGGACATGTTATAAGAATGCCGGATCTTAGAATAACAAAAAAAGTATTTCTCCATCAAATGCAATGTGCTACACGAAAAGGGCGACCAAAAAAAAGATTGGTAGGCATTGTTGAAGATGGTCTAAGAGCATTAGAAATAAGAAATTGGAAGAGAGTTGTACAAGATCAAGATATATGGAAGAGAATTACAGCGAGGTTTATTCCCATTAAGGATTGTAAAGCTGTAGAAGAAGAAGGAGAAGAGCTAGCAAAGCAAACTGTTATTATAGTATAAGGAAAACTGTTATTATAGTGAAACCACTTAAGAAAGGCGATCTAAGTGATTGCAGCAATTGGAGGGACATTACCATATAATATGCATCAGTAAAACTTATAGCATTAATAATACACTCTAGAATCGTAGATCACATCGAAAACACAATAAGAAGAGAACTTATTGAAAATAAAATGATGAGGGAAAATTAGACTGTGAGAATAATTATATAAAAAGATTGGAGGTATTAAGTCCGGACCAGCACCCTTTTTTATATCAAGGCTCAAAATTGCTTCACGAATTTCACTTTTAGAAAGGTACACGTCTGTAATTAGCCAATTCGAGCTATTAGATAAACTGTTAGACGAAGTTGTAACTGGTGCTGTTGGACGATGAACTTGTTGAAAATGATTAGAAAAAGAATTACAAATTTCTTTTGGGCAAGCAGAAACCACATTGCCCTAAGCCATCATTGAATTGGGATACCCAAATAGTTTTCGTATTGTGCTAAAAAAATTAAAAAAACATTTTTTGGGATTTGTAACAAGTTTGTTGCCAATATCAGTGACATGCTTAAACATATTCCATAAGTCGTCGCATGGTGTTTGAGTTTTTAAGTTTCTATTGCGCCGATTTCTTAAGTTTCTAAGATCGATATCGAACCATGATTCCGTTGTTTTATGTTTTTTGCGAACTTTAGGAACAAAGGCATCTATAATTTGAAACAGATTTAAGTAAAAGATAGAGATTATGGAATTGATATCTTGTTGTACTAACAATTCGTCCTGCATGATTAATGACAAAGCATTATTAATACTATAATAGTCAGCGTTAAAAAAATCGTAGACAATTTCATTATTATAAGATGTGGTCAAGAGTGGAATAAAAGTGGAGACTCCAAAAAGGTTTGCATTATGATAAGTAGTGTTAGTAAAAGGATTATCTGTATCATCAGCGACTTTAACCATCACTCTCTCATATACATTCGAAAATGAAAGATCTAACCACTTGTTATTACTATTAGGATAACTAATAAATGCAAGATCCAACCACTTGTTATTGCTATTAGGATATTATTATTGAAATTTATATTAAATGGTCACCAAAACAATTTGAAAAATTTTGTTCCAAAATTTTTATTCTATTTTAGATTTCGCAGATACTAAAAGTAAAATTATAATTTTTAATCTGTTTTTACATCTCGCAGTTAATTTTATTAAACTTTTATATAAAGCACTGCGGTGGATAGAGATTTAGTTGGAGTTGCAGGTAGTCCAACACTAAAACTTACCTACTGAGGAGTCCAGTAGTGTTTGGATGGAAGAAACACTCCAAAAGTAGCTTCTTTTTGAAGTTAAAAGAATAAGAATGTTAATGATAGCATGAATATCATGTTAAAACGCATTCGCTCATAAATGAAAGTTCTTTCTTCCATTTATATTTTGTGTAAAACTTTAAAAGTAATAAATAAAGATAATATCTCTAACTAAACTAGTTACAATTTTGTAAAAAAAATATTCAGGACCTTATAAATTAAGAAATTAAGGACCTTATAAATTAGAATAAATTAAGAAACTTAGAGAAATTAACCAAAACTGTCAATTGTGATATTCATATAATAGTTTGAGCTGATTCGGAGTTAAGTATTTCTAAAGAAATTTTTGTAGAATATGTTATGCAAAGGAAATAAGAAGCTTTAAAATGGATATTTCTTCATTAATATCAATTGATTTGGATAAAAATATTATGGAAGAGAGTTATTTCTCAATTTATGCATACTACTTTTTTAAGTTGTTGCCATAAAACTTTATCATCATTTGCAAAATTTCAGATACGTAGCTTGAATAGATACTGAGTTATTTCCATATAAAGAAAGAAATTGTATGGCAGCTACTCGAACCCTGCGGCCGAGGTGGATTAAATGGTGGATTTAAATAGCAAAACTAACAATTTTGCAAAAGTGACGTAAAAAAATTTCAGTCTCCTAGCTCCTTTATTTTTTGAGTTATCGTGCGGACGGACAGACAGACATGCATGGCTTAATCGACTCAGAATTCGATTCTGAGCCGATCCATACATTTGACACTATATCTAGCTCGACTTCTCTAAGGTGTCACAAACGTAATGGCAAATTTATTGTACCCTTGAACATAGTTCATACGGATATAAAAATCAGTGCTAACGAAAATTTGCTAGACTTTAAGGAGCATATTTAAAAGACTTATTTCAATTCTGACTTCAAAAGTCTCCGTTCTAACTTGATATCGAAGGAAATATTGTGTCATTTAGGCTGTTCAACTTTTCCCAATTATAAATGCTTAAAGTAAAAAAATTTCTGGTCTATAGTTTATCTTAATTTTAGTTCTTAGTTTTGTTTTAACTTACCACACAAAACTAAACATACAACACTAACATTTTGTCAATATACTGCACAACAATAGTAGTTTTAACACTAAAGTATAGTATCATTCCATTATACAGATACAAACAAATTTTTAAAATTATCTAGTATTTTTTTAATTTTATTTTGTAATTTGTATTAAATTCATAACCTCCACTATTTATATCAAGCCATAGCGAAAGAAAATACACTAACAGAATGATTCGGCAAGTTAAGCTGAATGTAATAAAAAGAATAAATATTTGATTAGTTTTAGTATATTTTATTTTTTATTTTAAAAAAATGTTAGAAAACAAAATTCTTTTTTCAAAAAATTATAACAAATACATAATAACAAAAAAAAAAAAATTCAACATTGAAATTCAAAAAAATGTAATTCATATTAATTCAACAAAAATTGAAGTTTTCGGGATTCTGATTCTTTGTTTCCAAATTTTCTTTTGGAAATTCTTACATCGTTATTAACATTTTTACAATAATTATTTAAAATAATATTTGAAAAAGTTTGCTTTAGAAAAATTTCTGAACTTTTAGTATAATCACAAGTATAGTTCAAATCAATACAGAACTTGTCTTCACTCAAGCGTGAGCCCAAACTTGCTAGCTAAATATTATGATGTTTTTGTTGAAAAAAAAGTTCTTTCAGTTTATTCTGACGAACTATCTCTGCAAAAATTGCCGCAACGTAATTTCTCTGAAGGTTGTCGAATTTAATATCATGCATCATACCTGCCTTCGAATCTACTAACAAATTTTTACATTTAATACATTGTAATTTTTTTGAAGTACTATACGCAGCGTTATCGCTGGTATAGTACATTAGTGCAGAAATATCAATAGTTACTTTTTCTAAATAAAAAGTTGAAAATATAATTTTGAATTCTTGAAGAATATTTTATGGTATTGCAGTATCTCCTTTTTCTTGTATCAAAACTTTTTTATCAGATAGTTGACGGTATAAAGAAAAACGTTTTTCTAGGTTATCCGTTTGAAACTTTACAGTCAAAACAAAATTTAACATTATAATTTTTAAGACTATACATTATTAACTCTTTCATCACAGCTGTAGTCTGATAAATAGCATTCCAAGTATCTTTTGTTAAAACAGCCAATTGATAAATTCGTCAAAAAATTCAAATCGTTCATCAGTAATTGTTAAAAATGGTTTGGCCATTTCCTTTCGTTTTAAAATACCATGTAAAAAGTTTTTATGTTCGTTAGCTTCCACCAATTTTAAATTATTTGGCATCATCATTAATAGATTTTAAAGCTTCTGACTTCAATTTTAGGTAAATAAAAGATTTATCATAATTTTTCAAATTCATACAATTATTTTTTATGTTTTTAAAAATGCGTGCACTATCGTACATACAAAATATTGTATGACTATTATATTTTTCGGAAGGATTTGTAAAAGATTTACAATATAGAGGATCGAGCTCCTTAAAAAGATTTTGATTCACTTTGTCATTATCTGTAAATAATATTCTTTGTCAATTCTTTGCCAGATGAACCTTGCACTGGGATAAGTTTAAGAACACTTTCAAAATTTCCAGAGGCAGAAGAAATCATAAAGCTTTGGACTGTAGTTGCTAATTCAGTTCTTTTATTCCGTAGGTTTGATAGAAATAGTTTAGATTATGATTAAATTTATTAACTTAATATTTTTTTTAATGCATTTTTCTGTCACATAACACAGAAAATTACATAGCCCTTCCTGTTCAGGCGTGGCTGTAAATGTTGTAAGAAGAATAACTTTTACGGCGTATGTGGTTTTCAAACCCACACTTCTCGGTGTTTACAGCGTATTTTATACGCTTTTATCCACTAAGCCACCAAGGCCCCTTTCGTTTTTTGTATTACCTACTAATTTAAAAAAAAATAAAAAATATCACCATGTATAAGCTTATTGTATTACGTATAAAAAAAAAATTTTTAAAGAACAGTCTATATAATTCAATTTTCCTCTATACATCATCTACATAGATTTCATAAGAGAGAAAATACTATGGATTGTTAAGGCCCTCTATAAAGATGCAGATTCCAAAATTCTCCATAAAGGAAAAATAAGTATGCAAATAAAACTACAGAATGGTGTAAAATAAGGCTGCCCACTCTCTCCTCTCCTGTTCAACTTTGTATTAGATGTATTCATGAACAAAACAAATAACCTCACAAAAAAAACTACAAGATTTAGACTACGCCAACGACTTATGTCTCCTATAGTATTTTCATACCAACATCCAAAGCGAGATCGATGAGTTTTCAAGGAATGCGGCAGAAGTCGGTCTTAAAATAAACATGAGTAAAACAAAAATAATGAGGATAAATACATCCAGCACCACACCACTAGAATATGTATCGAATTATAACTACCGTGGGTGCACAGTTACAACGGAGAGTGGAGCACTAGAGGATGCACAGACTAAAATCAAGAAAGCTAAAGCGGCGTTTGCAAAACTATGGAACGTATGGCGATCAGCACAAATTAATAGAGCCACAAAATTAACAATAGTCAAAACATGTGTTAAATCGAACTTGCTACAAGGCAGCGAAACATGGCTGGTCACATAGAATATTCTAGCTACAACGAATATCAAACACCAACCTGTGGACTATGACCAATCAAAAATCCATAAATTTGGTCATCAGAGAGAGGAAATACAAGTGGATTGGCCATGCACTTAGAAAAGATTCCTCGATAGCAAAAGTGGCCCTTGATTGGAACCCTCAAGGAAAAAGAAAAGTGGGAATTACGTGAAGGAGGTCAATAATGAAGGAGATAGAGGAAGCAGGTGAAAACTGGTCTGAAGTAAAAATGCTAGCACGGAATAGAGTTAGATATAGAGTTATATATAGATATTTTGTGTAGGCTCCTTGCTCTCCAAGGAGCCATACCCTGCATACCCTTTTTTTGTATCATTTAATTTTTGTGTTTTCAGAATTAAACTTAACAGTATATAGTTGATTTTGTATTTTTTTTCTGCTTATATTTCTAATGTTTAAAATATCTGTTTAGATAATATTAGAATTAATTTTATTAACACTGCTCCTTTGGGGTTTAGCAGATTCGTAGGCAGGCCAGCTATTACAATACTATTTTTTAAATTTTTTAAAGCCAAATATGTAATTTTAATCTGTTAAAAAACAAAATTTATTATTATAAAAAAAGAAAAAAATTAAATTCAGTAAAACCTTATAGTCTTCCTTTATTTTTATATTTTTAATTGATTTTATTTACGAGTACGACGCGTTTCGAACTTAGTTCATTATCAAGTATTACATATCTTTAAATTAAAATTACATTTTTTCAGTTCTATTTATATACATAGGTACAAGACAATTTAACGTTAATTTATGTTAAAAAAAAGAATTTATAATATGTTAAAAACAAAAGATACTAGCCAGAAAAAAATCTAGAACATTTTAATTATAAAAAAATATATTTAAAAAAAAAAAAAAAACAAAAAAAAACTAAAAAAAAAAATCTTTAACATGAACCATATTTAACATTCATTTTTAACTTTAACATTTCAAAATTTTAAACATTTACAGAAATAAAATTATTATGATCACAAAACATTTATAATAAGATTGGAATCTGTAACAAAGTTCGAAACGTGTCGTGATAAACTATTTTTTAATTTTAGTAGATTTTCTTTATCTAGTTGAGATTCCATGTTATCAATTCTTTTTTCCAAAGCCAAAGTCTTTTCAAATTTTCCCAAACGATTTTGTAAATCTATCTTTTCTTCTCAAAAGTTGTTATTTTGTATTATTACGTTGTCTATTTTCAGATCGAAATTCGTTTGCTGCTTATGGATAGCCAGGATAACCTCACTAGATATTCCGCTATTCTTTCCATGGAAGAATGTGTAGTATCAAATGTGGTTATTTTTTTATTTTATTGTTGTTAGGAACATTATCATCTGTTTTATTGCAATTGTGTAATTTTTTCCATCATCATTGTTACTTGTTTTTTTTGTAGATGCCTTATTTTTATCTTCCTTCCTCCATTGATTGATTAATTATGTTTGGATGGACATTCTTTACATCACCATGTAGCATTTCCTTTTTGTACATCGATAAAGACAGATGCACAATGTGGATGAAAAAATTATTTACGAATTCCACTACATTGAAGACCTTTAGAATTTTTGTGAAATTGTCTTTTACATACAAAACATTGTCGTGCCATTTTTTTTGCACACTTCTTAATAATTTTCCTTAAATTATTTTTTAGTAGAA
The DNA here is from genome assembly GCA_947095535.1 of Poecilobothrus nobilitatus. Lineage (NCBI taxonomy): Eukaryota > Metazoa > Arthropoda > Insecta > Diptera > Dolichopodidae > Poecilobothrus > Poecilobothrus nobilitatus. The sequence goes on along the minus strand of OX352772.1, from coordinate 159,617,517 downwards.
AATTTGTTTTTTTTTTTAATTAGTGCTAATTAATGAAATTAGAATGTTTTGCTTAAGGTTAAAATATCTATATTTTGATTTTAATAACAGTTGTTATAACAATAATTATCTTATAAACATTTGGTATTCCCTTGAATGGTTGACATAATAAAAGTTAACTTGATTAAGATTATTGAAAGTAATAAATACTATGATCTGGTAATTAGTATCACGATTATTGAAATATTCGATTAACAGAAATTAGCAGTATTTTATATGTTTACTTCAATTTCTGGTAAAATCGAAATAAAGTTATCTAGTTTTTTATCTTAATTAAACCAATGCAAGCAATAGTCATTGTCCTTTTTTGCATTATTAATGAATTCAAATTTTTTCTGAATTTTAATAAATTAAACATTTATTTTCTTGTTTTGTTATATAGAAGTCTACTCTAGAACAAATTTTTAAACTAATTTTTTAAAATATCGTTTTTAGCCTGCCTCGACGTTTGATTTCGTTCTCTTTTATTTCATTTATATTTCTCTCAATTATTTGTTCGTAAAAAATATTTGTATTGTGTTGTAGTACAGCACAGCTACAGTGTAATGACAATGTGTATACACTATGCATTAATCAGTATATGCTTTTTAAATGTTTTGTTATATTGGTAATTGACATAATAAATGTGTATTAATTATGTATGTATGTATGTACTTATCCCATATTCCCATTCCATTTAGAATTTAGAAAATGTACAAAACCACTTGATAGCGATAAGAATTTTTCTTTTTATTTCGGGAGCAATAATTAATGTTTTATGATAAAATATTGTTTTAATGTGGTTTTGTTTTAGCTAGTATGTAATTGAATTGGTCGTAAACATAGTAGATGATAGTAGTAAAGCATTAAGTAAACCAAAAAATAATGCATACTATGCCCATACAATAATAAATGCATATACATATTTATTATTATATTGTTTTGAATACTATTTTATTTACCGTTATGAAATATTATTTTTTACTAATAAAAATTACTTTTTATTGTAAGTTGGTTAAGTAAGTTAAAACAAATTAAAATAGTAACCATAAATTAAAAGAAAATTTATTAAAATGAATTCTAGCCAAAATGATAAAACAAAAACGAATAAAAAAATTTTGGGTGTGCGCTGCATTGTTTCATCTTGTAGAGCGGTAAAAGATTCTAACACAAGATTTTTTTCTTATCCTAATAAAAATAGGGGAGAATATAAATATTGGATAAAAGCTTATGCACTTCTACAAAATTTAAAAAATAAAAAAGTGTATATTTGTAACAAACATTTTAACTGCATTTGTAACTGCTTTTTGAAAAAGTACTTAAAAGAGGATCCATTCCAACTCTCGAATTGACACCAGGTATAATTATAAAAATCTGTTTTGATATTAACGATCTTTTTTTTTTTTAAAGTCATTGATATGTTTTTATATTAATGTAGTATCACAATTAAACGATATTTTTTTAACGGAGCAATCTCTTCCTAATGTTATTCAATCACAAGACAATTTAATAGATATAGATTCTGCGGATTTAACTTTTGAAGAATTTGAAAATTATGAACCGGTCTATGCCAAAAGATCTATATATGTGTTATTAAACCAAAATCGTAAATTTAAAAAAAATATTACAGAGAAAAATCAGTATCAAAAACCCAAAATTAGAAAATAATTAACAGAGAAGTTAAACACAATATTTTAAAGCAGTTTAAATAAAAAATGCGATATATCCCATGCAAATGAATATAGAAAAACTTTAATTACTATGCTCTCCAAAAAACCAGGTGAAAAATATTCAGAAAACGAAAAATATGTAGCTTTAAAAATTCAATCTAAATCGAATGCACTTTACAATTTATTAAAGAAAAAATGGAACTTAAAAAATGGATGTATTGCATCCATTTATAAATGGATCCCACTTAAAAATTTCCAGCCAGAAATAAATGAGAAATTGCTAGAAAACTATAAGAAAATTATGTTTAGTTGGTCATTAGAAAAAAAACAGGTATGATTTTTTTTTTTTTTTTTTTTTACGAAGGTTGGTGGAAAACTCGAAAGTCACCAAGAGGAACTGCACGTGCTTCCTCAGGGTAGTGTTGGACTTTAACCAACCAAAACCACCCCCCTTTTAAAATCAAACTTTAGGATGGAACCTTTAATACGAATGTACAGTTTGGTTTTGGGGATAGGGATGTTGGAAGGCTAATTGGGAAATTTGGATTATGGGGGATAGGTAGGAAAATTTTGAGGGACATTTTGAAGAAAGATGTTGATGTTCTTCTTAAGCTTAAGTAAATCGTACACATAAGAATTACCAACTTTAGGGAACACATGCGATGGTATATGGTTCCACAGGCGGGACGTGCGCATGACAAACGAATTTCCATAAGCTGTATTTCGCCATCTTGAAATCTGTACATGGTAGGGATGAGCTTCTGCTGCCCGCCTTGTTTCTCGCTGGAAAACTTTCAGCGAAGGCATTAACTGTTTTAATTCATTCGAGCAGATGTTAATCCCTACGAGATATCTATAAAACAAGGTCAGTGACCCAACTGTGCGACGATGGCTGAGTGAAGTGAGCATAGCAGTTACACTGGGGTCGTTAATCAAACGAATAGCTCTGTTTTGCACATTATCTAAATAACCCAGTGCTGTTCAAGGCCCTGCAGCCCAAATGTGTGCATTATACTCCATTTTCGGCCGAATATACGTTTTGTAGATATTGAGAAGATCAGATGCAGAAAAGTAAGTTTTGCAGCGATACAAAAAACCCAAACATTTAGCTGCATCCTTAGCTATACCAAAAATGTGATTTGACCAAGTCAATTTTTGGTTTAACTTGATACCCAACATGTTTAAATCTGTTGAATGCTGCAAAACCTCTCCCTGGAATAATAGGTTGGGAATAGTAGTGGCAATTTTTCGCGAGATCAGACAGCATTGGGTTTTTTTCGTGTTGAAATTAACTCTGTTGACTTCACCCCATTGTTATTTAGCTCACTACTAGTGAAATTTTTTGCTGTTATATTAATCTGGTGATTAGTGTTACAGCGGCTATGAAATTCATAGGAAGCTACAAGGGTGCTGTCGTCTGCGAAACTATGGATCGGATTGGAGGTTAAAGAAAGTAGGTCATTGATAAATATTAAGAAAAGAGTGGGGGGTAAAACTGCTCCTTGAGGTACACCAGCATTTATTTTGAATTTGTCAGATGAATATCCATCGACCAGTACACGAATCGTACGATTCGAAAGGAAATCTCCAATACATTTTAGAAAGACCCTACCTAGACCTATTGCTTTGCATTTTGCCAATAGAGCATCGTGCCAAACTCGATCGAAAGCCTTAGAAATATCAAGAGCCACAACATCAGATTCACCAGAATGATGAAGGCTGATGCTTAGCTTCTTAAACAGGTAAGTCATGAGATCACCGGTTGAACGACGGGCTCTGAACCCGTATTGACGATCATGAAGCAGACCTTTGTGATCCAGGTATTTCAGAAGCTTTTGGTTCACAATTTTCTCCATTACTTTGGAGAGGACCGAAGTTATAGCAATAGGGCGGTAGTTGGAGGAATCGCTTTTATTACCTTTTTTGGGAATTGGGAAAACATGTGCAACCTTCCATTGGGTAGGATGAATACCCGAAATGAAGGAGAGATAGAAAAGGTTGCGCAGAGGTTTTGAAATACTGGAGTAGGTATTTTTAAGCACCATGGTGGTTATACCATCTGGATCGGCTGACTTATTTGTATCAAGATTTTTCAAGATTTTCATCACCGCCAGCGTCCTAAAGTAAATTTTTCCAAAGGAGCAGCCAACTCGGAGAAAAGAAAGTGGCATCTGAGCTGACTGTGGCAGTGTCGAATTAGAAGCGAACTGCTTGCCAAATAAGTTCGCTTTCTCTCTAGAATCTGATACTGTTTTGTTATTATTATCAACAAGTGGTGGAAAGGAAGACCCTCTAACGTCTTCTTTTAGACTATTAGCAAAAAGAAAGGATTTGCTATTCTTTGGCATGTGGATGACCTTACGTTTCAACTTTTGGTTGAACTCGAATTTTTGCTTGTTGATAACTCTCTTGCATCTGTTTCTCACCACTATATAGTTGGCCCTGGGAGCCTCCGATTTATTGTTTTGATACAGTTTAAAAGCCTCCTCTTTTCTAAAAATGGCTTCTTTGCAAATGCGATTAAACCAAGATTTGGGCCTTCTCTTAACAGATTTCATGGAATGAGGAATGAATAACCTCATTCCAAGTAAAATAGTTTCACTAATCGCATTTGCAGCAAAATTAACATTCTTATTACGGAAGCAGAATGACCAATCAAAAGTTCTAAAAAAGTTGTTAAGACCCTCCCAGTAAGCATGGCTGTAGCGCCAAACTAATTTTTTGGGAGGGGACCTCTGATTGGGGATTGGGCTTACCCGGAAACTTGTCTTAACCAAACAATGACCGGAATTACCCAGGGGGCAACCAACTGAAACCACATATTTTAATATCTTGCTTTGAGCGAGCAAACGGTTTATAACAACGTTCAACAGTTTTTAATATACACTTTTAAGTGACTTTATTGAACGCAGGTACAACCGCACACTCACCAAAAGCAAAACTTACCACCAGAAATTAATAAATTAAATTACGGTAATAACTATGGTGGTATTAAAAAAAAAATTGAGCGAATTACATAATTTACATAAATTACATAATTTTATAAAAAATATTATATAAAGTTTATTAAAACGTAACCTACCATTAAACTATATCTAACTTAGGCTGTTCTTGTCCTTAATGGGGTTAAATTAAAAAAGGGAATAATGTATAACCATACCGAAGATATAATTTCTGGATTTAGTGGTGAAGGATGCGGAAGATCAAACTGTTGGGCAAATGAAGCAACAGTATTTATGTTACGAGGAATTTTGGATTCGTGGAAATTAGTTCTAAATTACTATTTAAGTGATAATTGTATGGCCGATGATGATGTAGCAAGATGAATAAATAAATAACTTACAAAAATACATAAATAAATAACAATTACAATTAATAATTAATACAATTTAATATTGATGTAGCCGCGTCTTTAAATATTGAAGTTCGGGCGGTTGTTTGTGATCAAGGTGTAAATAATATGAAAGCATTCAAAATTTTGACAAATAATAATAATACCAATATTACTGATTCTTTTCAACCATTTTTCTACCATAATTCAAAAAAAAATTTTTTAATATTTGTTACACCACATTTATTTAAAAACATAAGGAATTGTTTAATTGTAAGTAATATAGAAACACCCGATGGATTTACAAGTTGGATGCCAATAAAAGAATTATATTATTTAGAAAATAATCAAACAAAAAGAATGGCTCCGAAATTAACATTGCAACATCGATCCCAATTCGTTCGATAAAATGAAAGTTTCCTATGCCACTGAGATTATTAGTCATACAGTCAGCTCAGCCGTAAAATCGCTTTCAGATGCCAAATTATATAGTATCGAAACAAATACAAAAGCATATGGAACATGGATATTTATTTTGGAAATTAATAATTTGTTTGATTGTTTGAACAACAAAACTCTATATAATTAAAGTTTGTATAAACAGGGATTTCAAAGAGAGGGACATATTAAAAATTTTTTAACAGATTGCGTGAACTATCTAAGTAATATAAAAGTATTGCAGGAGAAAAGAAAGAGGAAAAAATATTGTTTTAATAGACTCATACAAACAATTAAAGCTGTTTTAATGTTATCCGAAGAATTGTTCAATAATTTTCCAAACATCAAATTTCTTCTGCCAATAATTTCCACTTAACTGCATTTGAATTTGGATACATATTAGAACGCGTAGTATCAACCAGAATTTTAATTGGTAATGCATCTTTAAACAATGGAAATTCTCAAGAAGACACAGTATTGGTTGAATACTTAGATTCAAAGGCATTCGAAACTGTACAAGTAGAAGATACCACAAATAATATTATGAATAAGATGACATTGAAATAGATACTGATTTAAATAATGATAGTTTTTTAAATAAATCAATTGAGACTTTACACTCAAACGAAATTTTGGATCTTTCTTTGGGTTATACTTTGGGGTACGTCTTGTTCAAAGTCCTTAAGAAAATATCCTGTGTAGACTGTACTTTTAATTTAACAAAAATAAATTCAAATGAAGAAATGTTAGTACGAGAAAACTTCATAAGAAATAAAAATTTTACTACCGCTAAAATGCATCTTTATGTGCCTTCAAACCAATATTATGAAATATTAAAACTTCATATAAGTATATTTCGAAATATTTTAGATAATAATCCTGAAGCTGTAAAAATAAAGGAAAAAATTTGTAATATATGCATCCAAAAAACAAATGAAATTAATAAAACTTGGTTTAATGAAACCAATACTTGTTCTGATCATTATAAACAGCTTTTAGATTTTCTAGTGCTAATTTTGTTAAGAAAACATTCCACTTGGAAGACTAAAATTGTACTTGCTAAGAAATTTGAAAACGCTAAAATAAAATCGAATAATTGCAACAAAGAAAATATACCAGAAAAAATTTAAAAAAAAAAAGTAAACTGCAAATTTTAGTTAATTGAAATTAAACTATCTGCTTAACTGCCTTGTTAAATCTAAACAAAAACTTCTCAATTATGTTATTATATTTTCCTATGTTATGTAATAAGTTGTATTAATTATATTAAAATTTAAGATGTATGTTAAAATGTGTTAAATAAATCTAGAACACAAAAAATAAATTGCAATACAATAAATAATAAAATAATAAAAATTACAATACAATAAAAATATATACAATACAATATAAATATTACAATACATATAAAAATGTCAATACAATAAATAAGGCCCTTAACAACTTTTTTAGAGCCTTTGATTGGTCATTCTGCTTCCGCAACAGAAATGTTAATTTTGCTGCAAATGCGATTAGTGAAACTATTTTACTTGGAATGAGGTTATTCATTCCTTATTTCATGAAATCTGTTAAGAGGAGTCCCAAATCTTGGTTTAATCGTATTTGCAAAGAAGCCATTTCTAGAAAAGAGGAGGCTTTTAAACTGTACCAAAACAATAGCTCGGAGGCTTGCAGGGCCAACTATATAGTCGTGAGAAACAGAAAATCGTAATCGCGACTTTGTCCGGTATAGACGTGTATTTTTAATCGGAAAATTATAACTATAAAATAATAACAAATATACTTTTCTTTTCTTTAATTTTTAATTGGAAATAATAAAATCAGAGTTAGCGCTTTTTTACTTTCTTTTCAATTTTATTTTAAATAAAATTGGAAATGGCGCTATGCGAAAAGTGCAAATTGAAAATAAAGGGAGAAACCGGTATAGCATGTTCTTGAGTTTGCAAAAAAATTTTTCACGAGGCCTTGAAATGTACAGGATTAGATCAATCGACAATAAATTTGTTATTTGCAAATAAAAAAATAAAATTTATTTGTGAAGATTGTATTCAATACATAGTTTTACAGAATATGGAAACTGCCGTATCGAAAAACAATGAGTATTTGAAAGAGTATAAGCAAGGGTTCGAAACTGCTATAAAAAATAATGAAAGTGATTGAGTTATTAAAAGCTATTGAAACCAATTATATGAGGTGATTCAATAAAAAACAATGATGAGATAAGTAATAAACTAAATAATGTGGTTAACGATAAACTATTAAAAGTGGGTCAAACAGTGTAATTTTCCGATGTTATAAAAAAATCAAAAAATTGTGAAATGAAAATGAAAAAAGAATTGCCATTGATTGTAAAACCGAAAAGTAAGCAAAAAAGTGAAAAAATAAAAACTGTTCTAAATAAAAATGTTGATCCAAATGAGTGAGTTATGAATTGATGAGTTATAAATGAGTTATAAATTCAGTGACGAGGAAATCGTTCAAAAATTGAAAAAGCAAAATCTTTTTACGGAAATGTGGGACCTTAAGGTTATAAAGGTACACACTGTGAACAAATTTAACAAAGAGATGTACAACTCAGTGATTCAAGTCGATAAGGCGAGCTTTCCTAAGATATTGCAAAATGAAAAAGTGTGTATTGGATGGGAAAGATGCAAAATATCGATGCTGTACATGTTATGAAGTGCTACAAATGTAAGGGATTTAACCATAAATCAGCAGATTGCACGAATAGGGAAACATGCTTAAAATGTCTCCAACACCATAAGACTAGCGACTGTAAAAATGATGAGAATATTAAATGCATAAATTGTGTAAAATACAATGAAAAATTGAGATTAAATGTGGATGTTAATCATAAAACATTCAGTAAGCTTTGTCCGGCTTATCAACAGAAATTATGGCAAAAAAAAACTATTGGTTACTGCAACCAGAGAAATTTGTTAAGGAAGTAAATTTTATTAGTACCAAATATGTAAAAATTAAAATGCCGTTATTAATATAAATAATAAAAACGAATCTGTTATGGATAAACCTATAAAAAATTCAATAGATCATGTTACTCGTAATAATCAAATTAGTTGCGATATCAACAATACTATTAATCCAATTAATGATGTCAAAAGTAAAGAAAAAGCAATAAAAATTTTTAGTTACATTCCTAAATTTTGGACAAGAACAAATTCAAAAATTGGTACACAAAAAAGCAAAAGTTCTTCTTGTGAAAACTTTAACTATGGCGTAAATATTAGTTCCAGTTATAACAACAATACTAATAATATTAACGATAGTAGTAGCGAAATTAATAGCAAACAAGGCAATTCGTCAAGTAAAAATATTAAGAGTATTACTTTGAGAGTAAAGTTAGCAACAAAAACACAGAAGTAAAGAGAGATACAAATCAAGATAACTGGTTTAAAGGAGAAACATTAAACCCACTAAGAAAAAACATAGAAGAAACAAAGAAAAATCCATCTCAAGAAAACAAAAAAAGCATTTTCATTGATCCAATGACTCCTCCAATAGTTAGAATGACCAAAAATGGGATTGAGAAAGGAGATACTATATACACTCTCTCACGTTTTCGTGAACACAGAATATATAATAACGTGAGATTATACTTGTCTTATTTTTAAGACAAGAATGATATTTGTTATGATGAACAAACAAACATCAAAGTACTTATCAACCAGGAAGGACTACCGACTGACTATCAACAATTGAGTAATCTATATAAACAGTATCATGAAAGTATAGGTATTTCTAATGAAGAGGTTGCTAAAGATTTATCTTCATACAGGTAGCATATTGATAATAAGTACAGAGAACATCTGCAAAAAATCAGAGAATCTTAGAGAAATTATATGATAAGTAATCCATAATGATTAATAATACTAGTTTTATGAATACAGAATCAAACAAAATAAATATAGGAAACTTAAATATTTTATACTTAAACATTTGTAGCATAAGCCATAAAAAATTACTGGAACTTGAAGCATTAATTCATAGTTATAAAGATATTGATATCGTCGTTCTTACGGAAGTGTGGATTTTTGAAAATGAGGTTAATACATATAACATTCAAAACTTTAATGCAATATTTAACTGTAGAAATGAAAGAAGAGGAGGTGGAACTGCAATCTTTGCCAATAATAAGTTTAAATATAATGAAGCTGAAAAAGATGAAAACTATAACTTCACTGTTATTGAAATATTAAACATGTAACCTAAACTAAAAATAGGTACTTTCTATAAAGCTCCTAATGAGAAAAGCACTTTATTTATTGAATACTTACAAAAAAAGGTAAATCGATTCTCACACTGTATTTTTTTTGCTGATGTACATCTAAATCAATTTGAAAAAACAAACACTGTTATTAAATATGTAGATATGTTAAACAATAATAATTGGATTACAGCTATTCTTAACAAATTAAAAATTAGACGCTCGTTTTACAAAGCGCATAAAAAAGATCAAAACAACATGGTTAAACAAGAAAAATACTTAAAATATAAAAAAAAGATGAAAAATGTCATTCTGGAAGCTAAAACTAATCACATTAACAACTGCATTGAAAAAGCGGGAAATGATAATAGAAAACTATGGAAAGTTGTAAATTTCACAATAACAAATAAAGAAGATGAAAAGAACGATTATATCGGTAATCTGATTAAAGAAAATGGAGAAATTTCCACAAGTGATATTGAAACTGCTAATACTCTAAACAAATATTTTAATGAAATAAGAGAAAACATCATAAAAGAGAATAGAACTAGCACAGTGCTAAATGCAATGCCCAATTTCATAAATCTAAGATCAGTATATTTAAGGCCAGTGACAGAAGTTGAAATTGTTATAATTGTTATGAATCTTCATAGAAATTCAGCTGCAGTGGCTGATAAAATTACTGTAAGAGATCTACAAGAATTGATACATATCAATAATATTCTATGTAAAATGGTAAACTTATACCTTGCAAATGGAATTTATCCAAAGTGCATAAAACAGGCCTTCGCCAATTCACAAAGGTGGACAAAAAACGGATTGTGGAAATTATAGGCCTATATCGCTGTTAAATTCAATCAGTAAAATATAGGAAAGAGCTATCGATACAAGAATAAGATCATTTATTAAGCAAACTATTGACTTCGATTCGAATCAATATGGATTTATAGAAGAAAATGGTACAGATTCTGCTGTGTCGGTTACAATAGACCAAATGCATGATGCATTAGATGAAGGGTACTATGTTGCGGCAATGTTTATTGATCTAAGTAAAGCATTTGAAGTTGTCATTTGATCATGGCAAGTTACTAGGTTTTCTTGAAGACTTGGGAATTAGAGGTATAGAAAATAGCTTATTTAAAAGCAATTTGTCAAATAGAACTCATTGCTTGCGAATTAAAAACACTGTAAGCTCTGAACTAGTGATTGATACTGGAGTTCCACAGGGATCGTTACTGGGCCCTTTTCTTTATTTATTATATGTAATGAATCTTTCAAAGTGTACAATTTATGCAGACGACACAAATTTTGTATGTAAGGCTAAACCTTTAAACCAACTAGAAAATAACTTAAATAAAGATATGGAAGTATACGGTGATTGGCTGTACGATAATGGTCTCTGTATGAATCCCAAAAAGACGTATCATATTGTATTTTAAACACCTAAAAAAAGATATCATGAAATCACAATAAAAACAAGAAGGGTCACGGTAGAACGAGTTCAACGTGTGAAATATCTCGGAATAACTATAGATGAAAATTTTAAATGAGATAAACATATTAAACAATTAAAGAAAAGCATAATACCGATCATAATGGCAATCAAAAGAGCAGGTGGTGTTCCAATCAAAGCCGCCAAATTAATTTACAACGGGTAGATCTTGTTAAAAATTCGTTACAATATATGCAGTTGGAGTAACATTACAAAATTCCATGTCTATCACTCGACATAAACCAGTTCGAAAAATGTAAATATGTACTTCGAAAAATGTAAATATGTGTATAAAATAATAAACAAGAAAATGAAATCTTCATTAACAATTATAACAAGAGATAACGTGCACAACTACAACACTAGATATAGAGGACATCTTGTGGTACCTAAATCAACTACAACTAAGAAGCTACAAGGGTTAAAATGCAGCGCAATAAAGATGTTTAACACTCTACCTATCCAACTAAAACGCAGCCAAAACTTACATGAATTTAAAAATGGACTTAAGAAATATTTAAAAAGCTTTTTTCAAGAGAAAAAAAAAAATTGTAATGTGATTTATAATCTTTCAGTTTTTAGTATTAATTTAGATTTAGTTTAGAATTTAATTTCTTCTACACAAATGTAAATTGTCTGAAATTATTAATAAACAAAAAAAAAAAAAAAAGTCAAAAACAGATGCAGGAGAGTTATCGAGTTATCAATATGCACAAATTCTTGTTCAACCAAAAGTTGAAACGTAAAATCATCCACATACTAAAGAATAGCAAATCTTTTTGGTCATTTCTCTTTGGGTCTTCCTTTCCACCACTTATTGATAATAATAACAGAACCGTATCAGATTCTAAAGAGAAGGCGAACTTATTTGGCAAGCAGTTCGCTTTCAATTCGACACTGCCACAGTCAGCTCAAATGCCACCTTCTGTTCCAGAAACTGGCTCCTCCAGGGTGTCCCCCAGGGTTCAGTTTTATCCCCAACTCTCTTCTTAATATTTAGGAATGACCTACTCTCAGTAACCTCCAATCCGATCCATAGTTTCGCGGACGACAGCACCCTTGTAGCTTCCTATGAGTTTAATAGCCGCTGTAACATTAATCACCAGATTAATACAACAGCAAAAAATTTCACTATTAGTGGCTAAATAAGGATTTAGCAAAAATTAAAAAATAAGATGAAGTAACAGAGTTGATTTCAACACCAAAAAGACACTATACTGTCTGATCTAGCGGAAAATTGCCACTACTGTTCCAAACCTACTATTTCAGGGAGAAATTTTGCTGTATTCAACGGATTTAAACATGCTGGGCATCGGGTTAAACCAGAAATTGACTTGGTCAAATCACATTTTTGATATAGCTAAGGATGCAGCTAAATAATTGGGTTTCTTGTATCGCTGCAAAACTTTGTTTTCCGCATCTGATCTTCTCAATATCTATAAAACGTACATTAGGACGAAAATGGAGTATAATGCACACATTTCGTCAGCAGGCCCGCAAACAGCATTGGGTTATTTAGATAATGTGCAAAACAGAGCTAATCGTCTGATCAACGATCCCAGTGTAACTTCAATCCTCACTCCACTCAGCCATCGTCGCATAGTTGGTCACTTGTTTTATAGGTATCTCGTAGGGATTAACACTTGTTCCAAAGGAATAAAATAATTAATGCCTCCACTCAAAGTTTTTCAACGAGAAACAAGGAGATAAACAGATGGTCATTCCTACCATGTAGAGTTAGCAAGATGACCAAATACAGCTTATGGGAATTCGTTTGTCATACGCTTTCTTCAAAATGTCCCTCCAAATTTTCCTACCTATCACCCATAATCCAAATTTCCCAATTCCAATTTCCCCAATTATCCTTCCCACATCCCTATCCCAAAAACCAAACTGTACATTTGTATTAAAGGTTCCATCCTAAAGTTTGGTTTTAAAAGGGGCGTGATTTTTGTTGGTTCAAGCCCAAAACTACCATGAGATAGCACGTGCAGTTCCTCTTGGTGACTTTCGAGTTTTCCACCAGCCCTCGTAAAAAAAAAAAAAAACCTAAATACATCACATACATACATTATATTTAACTTTAATTGTACATAATAATAAAAATTATTGTATTAAAAATAGTAAATTTCGCAGTTAATAAAAATTTTAAATTTTTTATATAGGCATGGAAGGTTTACTTACTAAAAAGTAAATTTTTATTTGTATTCAATAAGTTGTAATAATAATTTTTGTTGTGAGATATTAATAATTTTTAATTATCTTAAAAAAAAAAATAAGTGAATAAAATTTATAATGATTTTGGTGCAAACCTAATCACCTTAACGTTCCAAAAAAAACTTATACATTAAGTTGTAAAGTAATAAGCGGTTGGTGCAATGAGTAGGAACGAAACGCTGGGTATGTTTTCACATAGGATATAATTTTAGTTTTAAAGTAAGTAAAAAGTAAGTTGTAAAAAGCAACCGCAAAAAAGATTTTCAAGAATAAAGTACTTAACTACTGGCAACACTCTATTATAAAACTCAACCAATCAAAATCACCAAAGAATGTAAATACTTATAAATCAAAAACAACACCACCTAAATTATAAAAACCAATTCACCCTAGTTTGATACAATTAATATTTTAGATAATAAAAATAATATCACCAACTAAATTTGTTAATTTAATGCAATTTAATTTTAGTTAAATATTCAGGATCTTAGGAATAAATTTAGAAACTAAAATTTTTTGTAATTATAAAAATGAAAAAATATGAAATATTGAAATCTATTATTATTGAAAATGATTATTATTATTATTATTTTATTTTTTTAAGCAAAACAAAAACAAGGTCGTTACAAAAAAAAATTCTTAAAATAATGTTTATATTTAAAATTATACAAAACAATGACTTACAACTGAACATTTAATAACTTAAATCTAAAAAAAAGTTAATTTATTATTGTTATTATTATTTATTATTTAAACTACATTTTCACATGCTTATGAATACATACATTTTACATACTTACTCAGATCAAAAAAAATCGATTCATTATATATTAAACTAAATATATGAAAGTTTAATATGTAGAAAACTTTTTATACATTCAACAAATTATATGAAAATTTGATGTAGAAAACTTTTGCGTTGAGATCAGTTATGTTTTAAAAAAAAGTTTAAAAACTTTAACGGATATTATATTTTAAACTAAATAATACGTGAAAGTTTAATATGGGGAAAACTTTTGCTTTGAGATCAGTTATGTCTAAAGTAAAGTTTAAAAATTTAAATTTTAAAAAGTATAACAAAGTTGCATTAATATAATTTTTTTGTCGATCAACAACTTTTATATTTAATTTTTATTGTTATTAAATTGAAACTTTGTTATTAATTTATATTGAATATGATAACTTTTTACATTTCATAGACATTAAAATTTACAATAAAAGTATTAATTGAAATTTGAGAAAAGTTATTTAAAATATATTAATTTAATTAAAAGCGGATTCAGAAATAAATGCTATTCCGAAGAATTTGGAATTTGAAAACATTGAATACCAGAGTGGTTTACCTGATAATTTTCAAAACAATAACCAATGCAATTTAATAATCTTAGAAGATTTAATGTTTGATTCTTATGGAGAAAAAATTTATGACCTTTTTACAAAAGGATCACATCATCGAAATCTTTCAATAATACTGGTTACATAAAATATTTTTCATCAAGGAAAATTTTGTAGAGATATATTTTCACTTTCAAATTGTAAATATTTAGTTCTTTTCAGAAATCTACGAGATAAAACTCAAATTTTACATTGCAAGACAAATTTTTCCGGAGAATGCAAAGGAATTTCAAAAAGTATTTAATGAGGTAACACCAACTCCCTTATTATTCATCAACTTCATATTATTCTAGACTTTACTCAAAATATTAATGACTTAGTTCGAATTAGAAATAATTTGTTTAGCAAAGATAAGTATTGCGAATTTTTCTGTTCATCAAAACAATTAACAAACGGTAACATATGTGAAAAAAATTAGACGATTGAAGGCAAACCAACATGTATTGCATGTATTAAAAAAAAATAAATCAAAGTTAAAAAACAACATACTTATGCCTGCATAAGTAGAAATTAGTTATGAAATAAAATATAATACCTGATAACGTCTCTACAATATAAATCTTATGTGGAAGATTCATATAATTAGGTCAATAAAAGATTTAAACATGCAAAGTTCACGTATATCAACTTGTTTTGTTGATTTCCAATTCCTTTTAGGAAATAATCAACAAATATTTATAAAAGAATTATGTTTTATGCGAGCTGATTCAGTTAATCCAACACACATATTATTTAAAGCACCATATTCGTATGATGAATTAAATGAAAATTTTCAACATCAATCTGATTATTGCTTTAGGTTTATAAATGGATTAAAATGGACAGATGGTATTGTTGATTATCTCATGCTTGGCTCATTTTTAGTATCTCATGCTCACTCATGGAGTCTTGATGGGAATACAATATATGTTGCTGGTAAAAAAAAAAAGAAGTTTTTAGAAAAATTTATTTTATCAAAGATTACTGGCGTTAGCAATGGTTTTAGCTTGAGAAAATCTGAAAATTTTGAAACTCTGTGCAATATTCATCAAATGTCTACAAATGGTCGATGTGCTACAATGTTTTTAAAATATTTTTCTATTTGTTGAAAAATGATTATATTATGGGAACACATAAATTAAACAAATAAATAAATTTAATAAAAACAAAGTTATTTTTTTATTTTCTTTAAAATTTATAAAATGTTTTTGTATTTATTTTTCTAATAAAAAAGGAATTTCGTAAAAAAGACGAGAATAATTACATTGTGTCATGTTATGTAGATCCATTGGAATATAAAAGTCTTTTTGTTTTAATTTAACAACACCTTTTATTATATGCCCTTATTAATATATTTTGAAATGTATTCCTTTACATTGTCTTTTACATTAATGTTATAACATATAACAGTATGAACAAATTCTATAATGTTAAAAAAAACGATCTGCCTGTTCAGAAGATAACCATAACCTCTTTTTATTTTCTTTGCTTTCAAATGTTAATAGACATATACCATTTCACCGTTTTGAATGTAGATGAAAATTTTTTAGCATCTCCTACTAAGTTACCTCTGCGATTATTAATTGTAATTTTTGGTTGGAATTGAGTTATATTGTAATCAATGCTAATATTAGAGGAAAAAGTAGATATATGACAATAACAAATCTTCGCGTATGTTCTCTTTAGTGTTGACTGTGGGGACATTTGAGAATTCGTTTTTGCTTTTCTTAATAATTTTTGTACCTTTACCCATCGTAATTTTTAAATAAACTAAGCACATTTTTTCATAAAAATTTTATTTATATAGTAATTTAGTTGCAAGTTTACAAATTTAATATTTATTTTTTTGTATTTTTCTTAATATCTTTCAAATATATTATCAAATAGTTTTTGTATTAATCTATCGTTTTGCATATATTTCGTTTTAATAAATATATTCAAAAAGTTTTTTATTTTGATATTTCTAGCTCGAAACCATACATAAACACAAGAATATTGCCCGAAACTGTAAAAAAAGAATGCTGTAATCGTTTAATTGTTGTACAAGAAATTATATTTTATTGTATTATGTTTCAAAAAGGTTATTATTCTCTTCTTAATAGGTAGCATCCCATATGAATCAATACATCCATTTTTTGGTAAAAAAAAAGCTTACCAATGTTGTCCAGGTTTATTTGAAGAGTATGTGTTTATTACTAGCATGGCCGATTATTTAACATATTTCGGAATTTTATCTATTGGGAAAACTACAGTAAAAAAGTTTTTTGTATATTTGTTATGACTAAGAATAGTTTCAATTTGAAGTGTATTCATTATGGATGAATAGGTTTTACAAATTTATCTCATTATTTATAGATTTGTGTGAACATTACGATTTTTGTCAATTTGTAAACTTGAGTCGAATTCACCATAAAGAATACATGTTACAGTTGTCGATAATTTGTTTGAAAATTTTGCATCAATTCTTAATGAACCCTGGTTTAAAAGAGACTGGCAGGAATCATTTCCTGCTCCATCAGGAGTTAAATCAAAAGCTAATAGAAAGTAACATTTGCTAAACATCGCCTTAGTTATTTGATGTCCTTTGTCCGCATGATATATTCCTGTTCCACTAAACGAGGTATGATATGCTCGAGTATATGTTGAGTTTGTCTCTGAAAAACTCGTTTCTATAGCTGAATTAGGAATTTGAACACCGTTAACATATAACATAAATTTTTTTAAATCAAAATGTTCAAAATTAAAAGGGTTCTTAGATCGTTTTGCTGTACATCCATCATTTTCAGTCATACAAAATATTATTGTGTTTGGTAGTTGCCCAATAAAAACATTGTCTAGACTTATATTTGACGTATTGGAAGATATTGTAAAAGTTTTTACTTCAACACGTTTATAATAATATTTGGCATTAACTTTTTCCAATACGATATTTTGTGCTAATAAAATGCTCGGACATGCTTCATATATAATACTGCTTCCAAATTTTTATTTGACTTTCTTCATTGTCATCACAAAAATAATGAAAGTCTGGTTTTTCTAAAGTTAATACTTTAACATGATGGTGTTATATTTTTCCCATTTAATTGAACATTACATTGTTTTATAAGAGAACGAAGTAGATTATCCCAGGTTGAGAAATTAATTTATTGTCTTTATCTTTATCATCATTCCAAGATGTACCATCTTTTTTCAATATTTGAACTTTAAGTTTTAAATATGTTCCAGACAAATCTCTATACGTATCCCCATGACCTAATGAAATAAATTCGATTGTACAGTCTAAAGAGGCTATCGGACTTAAACCAACTTCTTCAGTTTTTAATATACTGGATTGTATTGGACGTGGTGTAAAAATGTCTAGTTCAGATTTCATGCACTCAATCATTTTTAATCAAATATATCTGTATATTTTGTTTTTTTTTTATTAATTTTTTTAGAAGTTACACATTTCTTCTTCTTTTCCTTTTTAAATGAATAGTTGCTGAGTTTGACCGTCTTTTTATACCGCTGCGATAAATTCCATGACCATACATATCATTTAATTTATTGAAAACACCACGTCTTACATTTCTTATAGCCTCTTTTCCTCTATCTTTTATCACTTCCTTTAAATTTGCCACCGTACTAATGTCCGACAATGAATTGACACCAGCTGTCAAAGCTTCTGTTTTTAAAATATCTAGACCTGATGAGAAAATATTGATTACAAATGCGAATTGAAATAGTTTCAAATAAACTTTTTTCTGCTGGAATGTATTGTACGTTTTTAAATTCACTTATTAATTAAAAAGATTCCTACAATTTTCACACTTAATAGTTTTTAATGCTATTATTGTACTATTTCCATATATGTTCGGTTGAATAATGTCAGTGTAAATAACTATCATACCTGGAAATTGATCATCATTCATTCAAAAAACTTGTTTGAATAAATCTGGTAAACTTTTTTTAAATTTATCACTTTTTTTTTTGTGAAAGAAGTTCCTTTATCCGTTCTGGGATAGTATATTCAAAGTTTTTTTGTAAATAACAATTTTCTGTTGCAAATGATTAAGATATTTTTACTCGTTGCAATTGTTCTGCTGGAAGTAATATTTTTTTATCACCTTTATAATACTTTTCATTTAACAAAGATTCTGAAATTTCACAGAATAACTGTTTTAAAACTTGTTTTCTTGTAAATTCTGCTTCTGGTGTAATATTATTTATTAAAACTGGTAAAAAATTAATTTTCCAGTCATCACACCTAAATTTATATTTATGAATACCAGGGTAAAATTTATAACCCATTTGTTTAACAACAGCTCTTCTAGAATTGTTTTCACCTACAATAACAGTAGTTTTTCCTATTGAAATTAATACACAATTTGAATATATTTATAAATTGAGAAAGAGTTTTTTCAGGAAACATATCACCCGAAGAATTACTTAATAAAGTTACATAAAACTCTTCCATTTCTTTTATAATTATCTATGTATATGACGTTTAACTAGATGTTTTTGAAGATTTTATATCTTTCAATTTTTTATCCTGAGATTTTCATATGCTTTGTTTTTTACGGATAGGAAAATTTAATTCTTTTTGTTTTGTTTTAGATCCTAATTGCAGAGAAAATGCTTCTTTGGTCTATCAAACAGAGGAACAGATATAACTGAACCATCATCTGTTTCAAATACTCGAACTGATGAACTATTTATAGATTTTCGCTCCTTTAAACGAGAGCCTGAAGACACTGCAGATAACGCTCTTTTTTGATATTTTCTTTGGTAAAAACGTTATTACTATAATCAGAATCATTATCCACAATAATTGGTTCTTTATATTCTTGGGAAATCTCTCGTGAGTCGGTTTCGTAAACAACCATGTAAGGATTCGTTTGCATTGAGAGGCATCAGCATATTTTTTCGTTCTGGTCTGTGTATCTTTATGCTTTCTTATAATTCTAGATGTTTGTGTACCCATACCTCTCATATAAATACATGATGGTGTTTCTTCTTCTATTTGAAGGTTTTTATTAGCCATGAGTGGTTTAACAGGGCTTTCTAATAATTGCTTTCGTCTCTTATCACCTAATTTTACTAGTTGGTTTCGATATAAATGCCATTTTCGAATATTATTTAAATTGATATGATTGAATAAGTTGTCCAATTACACCAGAAAGCACTGTTCCAATTAAAGCTGGTAAGAATCCTCCACTTTGTATTAATAATTTTCGTTTAGAAATTAATTTTTTTTCGACAAGCTAAAAATCGCAATTTATTCTTATACTTTTTTAACTTTTAAAGTTGATTTTTACTTAATTTATTATTACCATTCAGCGTATTTAATGCAGTTTCGCAAATCATTTTAATTGTTTCGGAACCACAAAATTTAAGTATGTTGTTTCTTAACTTTGATTTACTCTTTTACATATACATCCAATATATGTTGGTTTGCCTTCAATCGTCTCATTTTTTTCACATAAGTTACCGTTTGTTAATTAAACAAATTATTTCTAATTCGAAATAAGTCATTAATATCTTGAGTAAAGTCTAGAATAATATGACCGTTGATGTTATCTCATTAAATACTTTTTGAAATTCCTTTGCATTCTCCGAAAAAATTTATCTTGCTAAATCCAAAATTTGAGTTTTATCTCGTATATTTCTGAAAAAAACTAAATATTTATAATTAAGTGAAATACCTCTACAAAATTTTGCTTGATGAAAAATATTTTGTGTAACCAGTATTATTGAAAGATTTCGATGATGTGATCCTTTTGTAAACAGGTCACACATTTTTTCTCCATAAGCATCAATTATTAAATCATCTAAGATAAATAAATTGCATTGGTTATTGTTTCGAAAGTTATCAGGTAAACCACTCTGGTATTCAATGTTTTCAAATTCCAAATTCTTCGGAATAGCATTTATTTCTGAATTATACCATATGATTTTTTCAATAGTTGGGGAAACCAATTTATTTAAGTTATTGATCAATTGAGTTATGAACGTAGTCTTTCCACAATAAGATGGACCAGCTACTATCATAGAAAATGGATGAGAAAATCCTATCATTTTTCTAAAAAAAATAAATTTAGCGTAAGAAGATGCGAAAGCTATAAACAAATGAAGTACAATGTAAAAAAATTTTCTATTTATATAGAAAAAATATTTAAAAGATTTTCTTTCTACCTATAAAAAAAAACAAAGCTGAAAAAGATAAACCTATAAAAAAATTAAAACAATTATGAAAAATAAAAGAAATATATTTTTTAAATTCAAGTTTTTATTTTTTTATTTTTTAAAATTTTATTTTTTAATTTTTCTCTTATTGTTTTTTTTTTCATTTTCACTATTATCACTATCGTGTTTAATTCAAATTTTTATTTTTTTATTTTTTAAAATTTTATTTTTTAATTTTTCTCTTATTGTTTTTTTTTTCATTTTCACTATTATCACTATGGTGTTTACACTTCCATAATCGTCATCCTCCATCACCTTCATCTTCATTCATATCTTTCATTGCAATGTTTAATTTCTCCTCATATATTCCGTTGTATTTTAACACCCCAAACCAAAAAAAAAAGGTAAAGTTCCTCAACATCCTTTTTGTTTTTTATCAGATTTGCAAACCGTTTGGGTAAAAATACCCAAACGGCTTTTCCATTAAAAATTATTTTTACTAGAAGGTTTTTTCCAAATTTCCCCTTGTTGTCAAATTGGAAACACTTTATTTTGTAGGTTTCATTAATCTCCACGTCTTCTAACTTTTTAAAATTCGAAAGATCTGTTTTTGAAGGCAGAAGGCATGCTTTTAAATCTATTCAGAAAACGATGCCAGTACTCAGATTTGAAACCACCTCCTGATTTTTACATATCAATAATAAATAGTACAATAGCGACTGAGAAAAAGACACAAGGATATGACTGACTACACAAAATTTGTCCTATGTGGCAATGCTTCAACGGCATTGTATTGATGGACAAATAACTTAAAGCACCTTTCGGCTGAATATGCCAAATAGTCCTGACAAATGGGGTTTTAAACTTTTTAGCCTTTGTGATACTACTGGATATTCATGTGTATTTCAAACAATACTATTCTTAAAGATTGCTGCTATTTAAATTTACCGTTAAAAATTAAAAAAACGGTTAAAAAATTTTTAAAAAACCGTTAAAAGTTAAAAAATAAGAACGTTAATGATGGCATGAATATGATGTTGAAATGCATTCGCTCATAAATGAAAGTTTTTTCTTTTATTTATATTTTGTGTAAAACCTTAAGAGTGTTATAAAATTTTTTGTATATTCAAAAAATTACATACTTAACTTATAAAAAATAAGGTTTAGTTATAAGATAAATAAAAGGTAAGTTGCAAAACTTGGTAAAAGGTAACCGAAACAAATTTTTTTAGGAATACTGTACAAGGAAGACTCTATTATAATGCTCGACCAATTAAAAACAGCAACGAATGTAAATACTTATAAATCAAAAACTTAGAAAAAGCGATTCACCCTAGTTTGTTACAATTAAATTTTAAATCATTTAATTTTATTTAAATATTCAGGACCGTTAGAATAAATTAAGAAACTTCGAGAAATTAACCAAAACTATCCCATTGTGATATTCATATAATAGCTTCAGCTGAGTTTGACTTCTAAAAAAATCTTATGTGGGAGCAGTAGTGTAGGATCTAATGATATCAGCACGCCATACACACAGGTGTTTACGCGCACACATTTCTTTAAATGAAACCGTGCAGTTTTTCTTAAAAGATTGCGTGACGTGTGGTAAATAGCACTTTGCCAATAGACTATAGAATCTTTCTTGATGGCCCACCTACTATTAAGAATTTTTAGATCTTAATTTATTATGTGGAAATTGTTGTTCTAACGACTAGACATAAAAGAATGGCGTGTGCTAAATTACTTATATACTTTTGCAGCATTATTCCGTTGAAAATATTTGCAAGTGCTGAAAAAATAATGAAAGTGAAATCATTGCAAGTGCTGAAAAAATAATGAAAGTGAATCATTTTAAAAACGTGTATATAAAAAATTTCTGGTGAGTAAAAGTTATTTTAAAATTTATGTTTTCAATTTTGATAATTGTCAAAGGTTAACTTCAAAATGTCAAATGCTGTTTTCCGTTATCCAAATACAAGATCATATTAGAGAAGGCATGCTTTTAAATCTATTCAGAAAACGATGCCAGTACTCAGATTTGAAACCACCTCCTGATTTTTACATATCAATAATAAATAGTACAATAGCGACTGAGAAAAAGACACAAGGATATGACTGACTACACAAAATTTGTCCTATGTGGCAATGCTTCAACGGCATTGTATTGATGGACAAATAACTTAAAGCACCTTTCGGCTGAATATGCCAAATAGTCCTGACAAATGGGGTTTTAAACTTTTTAGCCTTTGTGATACTACTGAATATTCATGTGTATTTCAAACAATACTATTCTTAAAGATTGCTGACCGTAGAGTTTCACCAAATATTGTTATTTGACTTTCGCAGATTGTTTCAGATTTTATTAATCATATTAGATATTTTGATAAATTTGATACAAATTTAGGTTTGAAGGTATATCTACGCAGTAGAGGTATTTTGGTATTAGGCACTGTTCGTACAAATCGCGTAATAAAGTTGCATACTTTCAAGTGATTTTATATTGAAACAGACAAATGTAGAGCGAGACTATTCACAGGAATATGTTAGAAAACCCTATGGTGTTGAAATTTCATCTGTATTGTGTAATTACACAATAACTGTTCGACTTTTATTCATATTAACATTCGACTTTTATTATTTTTAAAACTAAAAAATGGTTTGATCCTCATTTGCAGTACCAAAGTCATTTTGTAAATTTGTGCTAGTACAAGGAAAAGAGCCGATAGGAAGACCTTCTTCCTCACCAAAAAGTTTACAGAAAGTTTCAAAACGACGTCGCTTTTCTACAGATGATATTCGGTATGATCAATTTGGACATCGGTGTGTATTTTACAACAAGTCTGGTAATAAACAATGCTAATATCCGAAATGCATTTCATAAATTCAGGGATTTTGCATTAAATCTAAAATTAACTTGTGCAATTCTCCAGCAAGATCATGTTTCTACTACTTTCATAATAAATCAAAAACTCATAACTGCAGGTAATATTTACATACTGAAGAACTCTTATTTCCTAATAATTTCTTTATGAATTTAAAGAATTTAATTTTTGTTTTTTTTATTGAATTTATGAATATAATGTTATTTTTCTTGCTCATGTATAAATAAAAAAGATGAATTATTAAAATGTTGTTTTTTTGCGCAGGTCCGCCAATGGCCTGATCTCCTATTTTTACCGATTACAAAAACAAAAAAAAACAAAATTCAATTCTGACTAAAAATTAAATTATTTTGGCACTAACTTTTTCTATTTTGAAATTGCCAAAAAATTAATGCATTATAGGGTTATAACTACTCTAATCAAGACAAATTAAAGATATACATGTATGTATATAGATATATATAGTTGTCACGAAATTAAAAAAAAATTTAAAACAAATTAAACTTGAATTTTTTTTCTCTTCATCATTTTGGGCCATTTATTTTTCGATGGGGCCCTGAATTCATGTCAATATTGTTTATATGTCAATATTGTTTATGTTATCCTCAAATACTTTTTTGTCAATAGTGAATGAGAATAACTCATAACACCATAATCATAATAACTCATACATCGGAATACTGTATCTACATTTATATTTGTATTCCGGTCAGTTTTAAAATCAGAAAAAAAAACTAAAAAAAATGTTTTATACTTTTTAAATACGGTGAAAAACACGAAAAAAAATTGTATATAACTTATTTAACTTATTTACCTTTTGATTTATAAATTAATAACTCAAAAAACGTACACTCATTCGCGCGAGTTACATATACTACACATATGCCACATATTTATACCTGATAACACGTGCCCAATATTTAAAGTTCATCAACATATGTTTCACCTAATGAAAATTATTACAAAAGAATTTTCACATAAATAAAATTATCATAACTTGCACTTTCATACATTTTTTATTAAGCTTTAAATATTTATTGTAACATACAAATTTGTCGCAACAACATTTAACACCAATTTTTAGGTTTTACTCAAAATATTTTTTTAAAAAAATAAAAACAAATTATAGTAATTTTAAAATTTTTTATTATTATTACAATCATCAAAATTGTAAAAAATCTTTAATAAAATTGCAGAATGCATTTTGATATTTTCATATCATCATCAGCTGCTGTCTGATTTACGACTAAATTCGTTTTTTTTAGTTTATTTTAAGTTTTAAAAAATTTAACACTTAATACAATAACAAAGTTACTCAAAAAAATGATATAAAAATAATAAAAAAACACTCAGACTCTACATAACATTTTAAAACCGACTAAATAACTTATTCTTACCCGCTATTTTAAGTCCATATGATAGTTTAAGACATTTTAGTTGAGAATTTAAAAATAAAAATAAAAATGAAATTGTTAAATTATTTATGTTAAAAATTGTCTCAAAATTGTAAAAAATATCACAGTTTTAAACTAGAAAAAATGTAAAAAATGTAAAAAATGTAAAAGATGTAAAAAATGTAAAAAATGTAAAAAAAATTTAAAAAACTTAGAAAATTTAAAAAATGTTAAATAGGTACATATTTAATTTTGTATTCAATTCTTATTAGGCATATAAAATTTTAAAAATTGGTCATACAATTGGATACAATCAATATTCATTAACTTGTTTACTTTTCTAGTTTTATAAATAAACTAGCAGAGTACCCGGCGTTGCCCGGAGTATTTGATCGGCTTTATGAAATAAAAATTATTAACTTTTGCTTTTGAGTTAATATAATTTAATTAATATAGTTGACGTATATTTATAATATTTTCAGATACTGGTAGTTAATATTCTATTTTTTATTACATTTAGTTAAATTGAATAAACAGATCGAAGATTTAGAAATAATTTGTCTACAAAAAATCTTTAAAGGAATCAATAATCTATTGAGTACACAATTACGGCGAAGTGAGTTTTCACAATGTATTCGTTACTACCGAAACATAAAATCGTATTTAAATTATAAAAGACCATAATGTAATCAATTTTTTTTCGTAAGTAATGTCACTTCATGTTTTTCTGAATTATCCTTTTAAGCACATTTTGAAAAATTTGCTATTAGGTTCGCTCTGTCCCTCCGTCTGTTAAAACTTA
This sequence comes from Poecilobothrus nobilitatus, assembly GCA_947095535.1. NCBI lineage: Eukaryota > Metazoa > Arthropoda > Insecta > Diptera > Dolichopodidae > Poecilobothrus > Poecilobothrus nobilitatus. The sequence goes on along the minus strand of OX352772.1, from coordinate 159,591,506 downwards.
TATACTGTTTAATAAAGAGCAATGAAATATTAACTATGCATAGGTCTCTTAAAAGAGTAATATTGTAGAACAACTTTTTTATGTATCCTCACCATTGGAGATCCTAGAGTAACGACAGCTCTTCAAATTTTAAAAAAACTTCTTTTTAAATGCGTACATTTCAGGTTCTGTTTAACATATTTTCAATATAAAAAATACATGATTGTTTTTTACCTTTATAAATCAACCAGAATTTTTTTCCGTTTAGTTTTCTAATTATGCTTCCAAATTAATTGGCTAAACATATGTGTAAACATTATATATGGACAAGAATGTAAGGTTTTCTGTTCTTTAAATATGTATGTACTCATTTTTGATTAAATGCTGTGCAGAAATGTGAATATGTTTTCTAATTTAATTGATTAAGTTTATAGTATTCTTAAATATACGGATATTATACATACTATATGTATATATTTCAATGATATTTTATGGGAAACATGTTATACACATGCATCTTACATATGTAGACCACATGTAAAGACCACATGTAAGTAATGCATTTCTGAATGATGACATGATGATTGTCTAATGTAAAAGATTGTTTCTGTTTTTTAACAACGGCCGAAAATGTTATGTTGTTAAGACTTAAACACAGTATTCTTAAGATACTTAATAAGGTTATTTTAATTACTATATTATATATTAGAAAATTGCATTGAAAGGTTTTTATGGAATATTAGAAACAGTATAGATAAAAGTAAAGAGTGTTGGAAATATCTTTTTAATAGTAAAACAATACACAAAATTAGGTAAAATATTATTAATAAGTGCTCGTGCGACAATGGGTTAACAAACGTTAACAAACATTTTGTCACAGGCTTTATTTAGAACGATAAATTCATCCTGCCAAATTAGACAGAAATTAGAAACAAAATTTTTTTTTTGACAGTCTATCGTGTCGAAATGTGTTAATGTATCAAAACAAAATTTATTGAATGAGTTTGTGTGCCAAAGTGCAATACTTGTGCAAATTTTCAATTGGTCAAATCGTTTAAGCACAATAACAGAAAATGACAATTTCATGGCCTGGAGCCTGATGGGTTAATGTATCGTAACCAAATCAACTCAGAAAGCTTTTATGATAAAGAGCTACACTTTTGTAAATTTTCAATTCAATTGGCAAAACCGTTTAAGCGCGACAACAAAGAAATTGAAAAACTTCATTGAGTCCTGGTGCCGAAACGGGTTAATGGATCGTAACCAAATCAACTCAGTGAGCTCCTATGGTAAAGAGCTACAATATGATAAATTTTCAACTCAATTGGTCAAACCGTTTAAGCAGGACAACAGAAAAATTTAATGAACTTCGTTCGGCTCTCCTACCGAAACAGGTTAACGGAACTTCATAAAAATTTGTCGCAGGCTTTTTTTCGGACCATAAAAGTACCATACAAAGTTGGACATAAATCGGAAACAAAAATTTTTTTGTAAGCCCACCGGGCCGAATCCGGGTAAGATATTGTATCCAAATTTCTTCGACACCCGTCCAAAGCTAAGAAGAACATTTGTACAAATTTTCAACTCAATCGATCAAACCGTTTAGGCAGGACAACGAAAAAACGAAAAAGCTTTAAATGGCTCTCGGACCGCAATGAGTTAATGAACCAAAACACCATATAGCCTATAACACTTTCCGGGGTTGTAGAAATGTTCCTGCAAAATTTAGTTGCAATCGGACTGGTGGTTTTTACGTGAAAAGGGCACAAACAAACAAACAGTATTTCTGCTTTATATATTAGATAAGCTGTCCCAGGCATCGAGTTCTGCTCTATTGTTGATAGTTTTTACTAATTCTAAATTATTTATGTTAATGTTAAAGTGCTCGTAATCAAGTATATGCTGAGCAACTGCTGATTTTGTTGGTCTATTATGCCTGTTGTGTTCTATATGTGCTTTAAATCTTGTTAAAATAGCTCGTTTGGTTTGTCCTATATATTTTAAATTGCAATCATTACAACTGATTTCGTATATACCAGATTTATTATTATTATCTATTTTGTCTATAGTGTTTCCCAAAATATATTTTAATTTGTTTTTATTTGTATACACTAATTTTATTTTGTGTTTTTTACAGATCCTTTGTACTTTATAAGTTAAATCTGCCGCGTATGAGAATTTAATCCGCTTGATTAAACTTTGTTTGTTTTTAAAAAGAGTAGATAAACTATGTTTTTTTCATTTCTAGAATGCTTTCTAACTAAATTGTCAATTATTTATGAAAACTGTTTACATCAGCTATCTGTTTTATGTTAATGAATTCTTTTGTGAAGTTTTCTGTTGAAAGCGAAAGTCTACACATTCTGTATGTCATACTATGGAATTATACTATTTTATTTGCCTTGGATGTGAAGGAATCGCTTGTTATGAATCTAGATGTACTGGTTGTTTTTCTATATATGTCAATGCCTAATTTGTTGTTTTTACGTTGTATTAGCAGATCCAGAAAAGGTAGTTTACCACTTGTTTCTATTTCAACAGTGAATTTAATCGATGGAAACTGACTATTCAAGATGTTTAGGAGATTTGGGATATCGGATTCCTTCATTATTGTAAAAACATCGTCGACATATCTTTTCCACACTTTCGGTAAATTATTTTGTGCCTTCAATTTTATTTCTCAAGAACCCATAAAGATGTTAGCTACATAGCAGGAGGGAGGGTTACCCATTCTTGTTCCACGCGATGTATTATAAAAGAAGCCGTTAAATTGGAATTGGTTCTGTTCCATGCACATTGTCGTCGTGCTTAAAAGGAGTTTTGCTTTTCCATCTGGAATATTGCAATTTCCTAACCATTCTTTAATGCACTTTAAGCTTCTGGTATTGGTACATTTGAGTGTAGTGATACCACATCAAATAAAACTAAAATTTCATCTTCTTCTAAGTGTATATCTTTTATTTAGTCAACAAAATCAAAAGTGTTTTTGACGGATAAATCAGAAGCTGGTGTTAGTTTTTTGAATTCTGTTACTAGCCATTTAGATACTTCATAGGTTGGTGCTTGTATGTTCGAAACAATGGGACGTATTTTTCCGTTAAATTTGTGTATTTTTCTAAGCCCATAAAGTCTCGGTAAGATCGGATTGGATATTGACAGCCGCTGTTTCGGTATACCAAAAACATCTGCAATTTTTGTTACTCCAGCGTTCGCTTCTTTTGTCATTTGTGGCAACGGATTTCTGGTGACTTTTTCAAACTCTGCTTCAATAATAATTTCTTCCATATTTTTAAAGTAGGCCGATTTATCGATAATTACGAGTGAATTACCTTTGTCTGCTTCAGTGTAAAATACACTTTTTTCCTTTAATGTTTTTATAATAGAATTCTTTTGTTTCTTCAAGTTGTGTTTCTTATATATTGCGTTTTTTAAAATAGGTTCTGTTTCCTTTGTAATACTAATTTTGAAAAATTCTGGTAGATATTTTATTGCAGTTTCGATGTTTACTATTGTATTTGCAATATTTAATGACTTTGGATGAGGTATGAAATTAAGACTTTTATTTAGAAATTAGATTTCTGAGTAAAAAATTGTTTTTTCTTTGTACTTTTTGTCCACAAAATAATTTTATTAATATTTTATTTTTATAATTCTTAAAATATTATATTTATTTATTATAAAGCCTATATATATTTTGGCATCACTGCCATAATCAAGGCGAATACAATTTAATACTCTCGCCCTGATGATGGACAAAAAGTATAAATAAAAAACAATTTTTTACTCAATAAATCTAATAAAGATGTTCTACAAACTTACGGTTGAAAAATTCAAGGATATTTATTTAGAAAATTTAACTCGTTTTCAGTAAAGCTTTCGGTAGCAATATTTTTAACATAATCGGAAACTAATTTTACTTTTGGTTTTGCTGATTTCAATTTCTTTTCTTTATAGTGAGAGTAGAAAATTTCTTTTTTAAAATCTGTTTTTTATTTTCCACAATTTTTAATGTTTTATCGAAAACGAAATTTAAGTATTTTAACCAGTCGCTGTATTCAAATTTATGGCCATTGTTTTTACATACATTGAGTGTAGTAGTATGTAGTAATCAGGTTATTTTTAAATGTATTGCATATAATTCAAGTTCTATATTTGAAAGTTTTGAATATATGTGCTTTCTTTCTTAGTTTAACCATTTTATCTTGCTGAGATTAATAACTTTTTCTGTTCTATTGTTTGATAGAACAGAAAAGAAATAAAAAATACAAAAAAAGAAAAGAAAAACAAAAATTTAATTAATCAACATAATTATAAACTGATTCGAATAAAATAAAATTGAATCATGGGTAGACGGTGCAGTGTTTGTCATAGACAATTTTACAAGAACTCAAAAGGCCTACAATATAGTGGTTTATGTAAAAAGTTTTTCCATACTAGTTGTGCTTCTGTGGTCAAAAATGTCTTTATTGCTGTACAGGGAGGGAATGCTACATGAAAATGAAGAGAATGTTCGTCTACGCTTAATGAGTCAATCATTGTTTCTGGCGATGAAGAAGATGAAGATAGCTATGAAATGGATGCTCCATCTAAAACTGTAGGAAAACTTAATGGCAGTAAGGAGAATTTTTTCAATGGCAATAATGAGATAGGAATTGCAGTACCAGTATTGAAACCAAGCGATTGTGTAGGTGAAAAATTAGTTGAATGCTTACAACAACTTGTTACTGCTATTAATAATATTCACAAATCACAATCTTTTTTACATGATCAAATGAATGAACTGACTCAAGCCAATGTGAAAATATTGCAAGAAAACAAATTACATAAATCAAATATAAAAATAAGGAGCGTACATCCAAATTAGAGAGACTGGTCCATAAGCTGCAGAGTCAAATGGATGTAAGCCAACAACAAAAAAAAAAAAATGATATCGTTTTATCTGGTTTGCCAGCCAATATGAATTTCCCAAACGAAATTGTGAAGAAAATAATTACAAAAATTAATGCGGAGGTTGAAACAGAAGAAAAGTTTAAAAAAGCACAAGATGAACTAATATCCAAAAAACAAAAAAGTTACAAACATCTTTTTACAACAGAAATTGGATTGGAGGTTTCAAATAAAGAGACATTTTTTCGGCATCATCTCACACCTTTACAGGCTAAATTATATTTTGAGACGAAGCAGATTAAGTCCAGCAGCAGCTGTAAATATCTTTGGATCAAACATAATGAAATAATTTTGCAATCCGATAATTCCGATAATTCAAAATCCGATAATTCAAAGGTATTTAAAATTAAGAACTTTGAAGATATTAATTATATTAAAAACAAAATTCACAATCAATAGTAAAAGTTCAAGTTCAAATAATAGTTATTTACTCAATCTTTTAAATATTTTAAAAACACATTTTTATATTTATTTTAAAAATTTTACAACAATTCGATATAATACATGCACTTTATTATTATTATCTAAATATGATTATTTTTGATATATATAATTAATTTTTTTTTATATTTCTTATTACATAACCTACAAATATTTAAATTATTACTTGGAAAAATTTTCAATATTTTTATACCTTTGTTTATACATTTCTAAACATTTAAATTTTTATTTAAACACTTATAAAACCTTTAACATTAATTTTCATTATTTAGTTTTTATAAATTCAAATTACTTTCCCATATCTTATGAAATAATTTATTTTTATTATATTAATAAATTTGACTTTCTTTTTTATAATTTAAATCAATTAAACTATCTAACTCGGTTAAATATCGTAAAATATACAATTTACATTAATTTCAATATGTTTATTACAAACCATTTCAAAAGGTATTATATTAATCTAAATTCAAAATATAGAACTTCACTTAGTGCTACTTTAAAATTACAATTTTGCTAATATACAATCTCAATCTTCGAAAAGTCATTTACAAAAAACTATTATGGTAAACTATTTTAATATAAAAGTAAAGAAAAAATTCACAATCAATAGTAATAGCTTATATAATAATTATTTACAGAATCCACTTAATCTTTTAAAAACACCTTTTTATTTTCCTTTTAAAAATTCTACAATAATTCAATATATTACATTTATTTTGTTATTATTATTTTTTTCTAAAAATGATTATTTTTTTTATGTTTCAGTGTACATAACCTACAAAAATTTAAATTATTACCTAAAAAAATTTGTATTATTTTTATATATATTAATTTATTGCTTATTTGTACATACTTTTTATTTTTATATATTCACAATATTCTTTACGAAATTTATTCCTAAATTAATAATTTACATTTCAATAAGCAATACAATTAATATTCACACATTTAACCATTTATCTAAACACTTATGCATTACAAAATATTCACTGAATTTTTTCTTTAAACATATTTATTATAAACAAATTTAAAAAAATTTTTTTTTGGTTTTTCACATTTATTATTTATCTATTTTTTTAACTATTGTTTACTACTTGGAAGTATTATTATTCCATTCTTTTTGACATTCATTATATTTACACATAGCTGGATGTTACACATTTCTAGTTTCGAACAGCTGATTCAAACTCTGTTCAATTTACCTTTTTTTTATCATTTATGATGCTTTCGAATGAAACAGAGAACGTTCAATGCAATTTAAAAGTGTAACATTATTTATCTTATAACAAAGACTCAGTAAGTTTAAAACATAACACACGGATAAATTCAACAAATATTGTTTAATAATATTTTATTAATATTTTACAGATAATAAAACTTTAATAAGGATCTGAAAAAACTTGATAACATCTGAAAAATAAAATAAAATTTTAACATCTGAAAAATAAAATAAAATCCTAACATCTGAAAAATTAAAATAAATTTAGAACAGTACAAAATTTATTTGAAATAAAATTTTTTATTGAACACATTATTTATATAAAATTCTTAATATAAAAAACATAATACTTAAAATATAATAATTCTTAATATATATATAATAATTCTTAATATAGAACAAATTCAATAACATAAAAACTTAAACTATAATTATTGCTTTGTGGCGAATTCAAAATTACCACGTTCTTCTTTTCAAGTTAACTCATTTTCCTCGTTTACGACGAAATAAGTATTTTTATAAATATAAGTATAAATATAATATTATTTAGGGTCTCGTAAACCTATTTTTCACCCATTTCAGGTGTTAATTTTTTTAATTTAATGTATTTTATAGAGCCTACTTGGCTCCATATCTTTAACCTTTATCTTTAAATCCTATATCTTTAAATAATTCCAACAGTTTTCTTTTTTTGGTGGAATTTGATGTTGTTTAGTGATATACAAAATGCTGGGCCAGTAAATGTTCGATTTGCTCTGGTGGCTGATAAAATGAATGTTGTTGTTGTTATTGCTCTTGTAGATGATGTCACTGTTGTTGTTGTTGTTATTGCTGGTCATGATAAAGTGGCATTATCGCTATCTTCTCCTTTTTTGTAGAAATTTGAGCCTGAATGGTTACGTCACCCAACTTGTAAACCTTGTCAAATTCCTGTGCCATCCTGCTTGTTTCAAATTAAACTGACATTTTTATGTTGTTGATATTTTTTATGCAGAAGAAGGGTAATTTATTAAATTGCCATTTGATTACAATGTTGTAATACTGTTTTCTATTTAAAATATGTATAAGATGAGAATCTAATTATTAATGAAATATAATTTATTATAGTGGCATTTGATTACAATTTATATCTTTAAGATAAGTTTTAAATTAAATTGTAATTTGGAAATTACAATGTTGCAAAGAATTTTCTATTTACATCTTAAGATAAGATTAAAATGGGATTCTAATTAAAACAACTAAAATTTATTAAAGCGTCATTTTAATTTAAGAGAATGAATCTGTATTGAAAATTTAATATTATTCTGTTATTCCAGCAGTTAACATCTGAAATTCGTATAAAGAGAATGGCGAAAAAAATTATTTTACAAAGGTTTCTTACCGAAACTATAACGCCTTACATAAAAGAAAACGAGAATTTGACATTTGTTAAACGCTTTATTATGAACGGTCATAAAATAAAATTTGTAATTAAATATGTGCCTGAAAATAGAGAACCAATTAGCTGGATTAAGGAAGCTATACATCAAATAATCAGGATTCCTGTGCAAGATGTGAATTCTACTGATAAGATTGGGATAATATTTTGTGGAGAGAGATTTTAACATCAAGGTCCTGCGTATCTCAGTTTTAGATCCGCTCATGAACTTAAATTTAGCGATGTTTGGGATGTAATTTCTAATGTTTTTCAAAGTAATTCTGAAGGTAGTTATTTATAATGTATTTTTTGTTTCATTTATTATAAACTATTTTTATTTTACGTCTATAGGATTAAGTACAGACACTTTTTATTTAACTGGTACCTGTGTTAGATTACCCGCTGGTAGAGGTAGAAATATTCAAAATAAATATTCAAATTATAAAGAGGAATGCTTAAAAAGGAAAGGAATAATAACAATAAAAAATACCGATAATTTATGTCAACCACTTTTTTTTCCCCTAAGGGAGGTGGGAATCTTTCAAAGATATCAAAAATTTTCCCCTTGGTAGTGCCAGACTCTTACTAACTAAACCACCCCCCACCCCTTTAGCCAATATAATTGGATGAAACCCTTACCTGCGAACGCAGTATATTGGCTAGGGAGTAGGGATAGGAAAGAATAGATACGGAAATGGATACG